>WNYA01000300.1:183544-194783 GCA_019512145.1 Engystomops pustulosus | reverse complement strand
ACAGTACCCTGATAATACCACCACACAGTGCCCAGATAATACCACCATACAGCGCCCTGATAATACCACCATACATTCCCCTGATAATACCACCATACAGTACTCTAATAATACTACCATACAGTGCTCGGATAATACCACCATACAGTAACTAAAAGACAATGCCCAAACAATAATTCCTAGCTGTTTTCAATGAAACTCTGCCATATCATGTCACCATAACCTGCCGCTTGTTATAGAAATGACAATATCACAGAACAGAACCAATCATAATTTGGTACATAAACAGAACAGAGCACATTGTAACAGTCTCTTGTAGTTATCATATAATATCAGCACCTTGCAGTTTGGAGAATAACGCCGCCATATAGTGCTCACACACCATCTTGCTACATCTGCAGAAGAGACACATTATGGCAAAGTTCCACAGCTGAGATTTTGCAACTTTTACGACGTGGTCACAGTCTATTGTTGTGATGAGATAATGCGCCGACAGACGTCCAAGGGTTAAACACGCTGTGGAGGACGCGCCGGGGCAGAGTCCAGCAGCCTGAAATCTATAGAAAGCGAAAACACACAAGGTAATGGAGGAGGAATAAGGGTAAAAACCCTTTCCTTTTGGTTACATTTAGGAGGTCTTAAAGGGGCAGTAACGCTGAACCCTTTAATGATGGAGAACAATGGGGACACGTCTTATGTTGGGGGTAAGACGCCCCCTGGTCATATCCGTAGAGGACTCCGCTGATGTATAACATAGGATGCATGGTCTCTGGCAGACAAAGGGTTAAACAAGGGCTACGGCGAGTGTGTGGCCACCGGAGGGTTAAGCGGCGGCACCTCCACCGGGTCACAGTCCTGGTACAGTCCATCAGTAACAGGAGCAAAGTCCAGAGCATCAGATACCGAGATATAGACCCACAGGTGACACACACAGCACCACTACACCATGGAGAGCTGAGATACAGGTATGTACCCCGGGACCTACCAACACACAGCACCACTACACCATAGAGAGCTGAGATACAGGTATGTACCCCGGGACCTACCTACACACAGCACCCCGACACACACAGCGCGGCTACACCATGGAGAGCTGCATTGTGTACAGGTGATGTGTCCACGCACAGGTGACTGTCATTGTGTTGTCTGCAGGTAATATCTATATATACATTATGCACAGGTGATGTCGGTACATGTAGGTGACAACCATCGACGTGCACAGGTAATGAATACTTAGATGACGTTCAGCAATGAGTATAGGTGATAACTGTATATACTGGTATTACACATAACAGTCTTACTGCAAAGTTGATGTCCCTACTTTCAGGTAATATCACCAGTCATTGTGTTGGTGCCAAGTTCCGTTCTGTTGTTCTCAGTACATAAACATGAAGACATTGGTACCAGTTGGTCCAGGTGATTTCTCTCGGAACATCAATGTATAACAGGTGACAACAGTTATTGTGTACAGGTGTGTTACAGCCACTGTCAACCTCTGTATACACAGGTGACATCTAAATACACAGGTGATGTTTCCATGTGAAGGTGACAACCACCATCATGTAAAACAAGTGACACCTGTACACACAGGTGACATGTATAGATGACATCCCCCGTGATACGTTGTCTCTTCCTGTCTAGGTGACATGAGTCTGTGACTGCCCTCACTGATCAGGAGACGTCTCTTCATGTTCAGGTAGGTATTCTTCTCATTTTGACAATATATTATAATAATGCAGTAATTAGGTTTTGTCGAAAATTTTTAGGGGTTGTCCCAAGGTTGCCTCTATGTCTAGCACCCCCACCAATGACAAGAATGGGGGTCCCATTGATGGTGCCTCATACAAAGAGCAGAGCCTCTCGTATTTGGGTTGAGGTTGTGATGGTGTAAACTAGAACACATATGAAGGTCTTCTCCTCTATATTTAGCTCAGATTACAAGTCCTGGTCCTTCTTCACCATCATCTGGTGGTGACACATTTCCTAACTGCGACGTCTTCCTCTTTGTTTCTCTCTTTGCCCGAAACCGATTCGTCAGTGTTTATTCCAACATGAACCTACAACTACCTGAGTCTGAGGTTTCTGCCTCCATGAAATAAGGTCTCTCTCAAAAAAATCCTAACTAGTCTTCAACCCAATAGTGCCATCCATGAAGGCAGCAGAGGAGGCCAAGGTAAGATCTTCCATGATTCCCACTATTATGTCTAGTTTGGTCTCAACTTTATGTGGATCTAGATCTTGGATGGGAAATATGGAAGGAAGACCTACTGGAGTAACTCAAATTGGATTTTAAATTCCAAAATCTGACTGCCATGGTCCTAGATGTCTCATTCTTGGGCAATTGGTGGAAGGAAGTTGTTTTTTAATGAGATGTTTGACCAACCCATCATCTTAATTGACTAAAACTGCCTTATGTTTCCATGGGCAGGTGCCCTCAGGACAACATCCAGGATGGAGGACTTCATAAGAAAGCATGTCATGGCCATTAGTGTTTTCCAGTGGGTGCTGACATTTCTTCTTATGGGTGAGTGGAAGCTAAGTCAAAAGCTTTGAAATTCTACTGTTCTCATTAGACCGGATGTGGCTGCTATCGGAAAGGTCGGAGAATCCATCATTCACCATGTTATGGTCACAGTGTCCATTTCTCCTTGTGGTGGCCATACTCCTTCTTCTACTTCAACACAACTATGGAACGGCCATCATGCTCCTCCACTGCCGATGCGTTATTTTCAGAATCTTCTTGACAACTGAGTGACACGACTTGTTTATCTCCACCCAGGGATCTCTTTCACCATCATGCTCTTGTACATGTTGTTCACCTCCTTCTGGATCATACCTGTGGTGTATTTCACTTGGCAGCTAATCGATTGGGACACTCCAGTGAAAGGTATCATCTTATTTTTCCAAATTTGCAAATTTTCATTTCTTAAAACAAACTTCAAGTCGCTTATCAAAGGTCACAGGTGGGGCTCACGTCGGGATGTCCTCACATTGGGATGTCCTCACATTGGGATGACAACCAACTACAGTGTGAAGATAACTCAAGTGGAATTCAGTAGTTTCAATGGAAAAGTATGAGAGGGTAATATCTGGGTACTCGTACATCATATGGTCAATGGTCCTATAGCTCGGATAGTTTTCTCGAACAATCAATGTGGGTGACATATAGACCTCTTTTGCACCACCACAACATATGTATCCCGTATGTATGCAAAATGTGATCTACATATTTTTGTAAGACCTTGTGTTGGATTGGGGTTCCTTGGGTCTACAAAGATATTGTGGTCAACTGATGGGATTGAAAGTCTCCTCCAATTGGCTTGTCTTCTGCTGGACCATTGAGCCTCTTTATTACGTAAATACTTTAATCCATTCCAGACCCTCTGGTAGTCCAGTGGGCCAGTTTGACCAAGGTCAAATTTGCATTAATGTAAATGGAAACCAAGCAAATCTTCTGATCTAAAATGATCTACTGTAGGTGTAGAAAACTTTTAAGATTTGTTACACTCATCGTGGTCTTTACCAACAGGTGGTCGTAGAGTAGAATGGGTGAGGAGATGGACAGTCTGGAAGCATTTCAGAGACTACTTTCCCATCAAGGTAATCCACCATATTCTCAGGAACCCCAGAATCATTTGGTTCCACTAAATTGAGTCCTCCTCTTGTTGACCATATGGATGGTGTTACATCAGAATGTAGCGTCTTATGTTTGGGTCTTTGGATTATTTTGTGTTTGCCTCTGTAAATATATTGTTTGTGGTCTCCCTCTTTCTACACTTTCAGCTCTTCTGGTCAGAAACGTTGAGTCTTCTCCTATGGGCCTACTGAAATAGAGGAATGGCCATACATGATCTTGTTTATAATAGTTCCCCGGTGTTCAGATTAGGGAACCGTGGTCCATATGTCATATTTGGACTCCAAGATTAGGAAAACATAATAATTCTATAATGTTTAGCTCATTTATGTTTTAATGGAACTTCGTAATTTCCTTTTGTTCAACCTCAACAGCTGGTTCCGTCTGCTTCACTCAGCCCCGACAGGAATTATGTCCTTGGGGTCCACCCCCATGGAATCCTTGCAGCGTCGTCTTTCTGTAACTTTGCCACTGAAGCCACAGGTTTCTCTGATCTATACCCAGGGGTCCGCCCATGGCTGGCTGTTCTTGCCGGGGTCTTCAAGTTGCCTATATACCGTGACTATCTCATGTCAGCAGGTGAGAATTTGATTTTGGCCCTAAAGATTTTAGACCTTTCATATGAAACGTTACAAGACAACACCCACACATGAAAACCAGAACTCTCCCATAAAATTATCCTACAAGTTAAATTGTAGACTATTCTATGTATTCTATGTATAGGACCATATACACCTTAAACCTCATCATGGCCTCATCATGATTTCTCTACCCTAGGAATTACCCCTGTGAGTAAAGACAGTCTGAAATACCTCCTGTCCTGTTGTGGTACCGGCAATGCGGTCTTCATAGTAGTCGGAGGAGCGGCGGAGTCCTTACAGAGCAGTCCAGGGGAGCATGTAGTAACCCTGAGCAACAGGAAGGGCTTTGTACGACTTGCCTTGGAAAATGGGTATGTAACAGAGGCAAAGAAGTAGGTAATGCTGCTACACCAGTTCCTCTAGGGCGGGGTAATCTGAAAGTAGGTGTGGCTTTACAGGAAGAGGAAGTGATCAAGCTAACAGGGAGCTCATATCCCATTCCCTTTGTAATCCATCAACTAATTCACATTATTTATTTCAGGGCAGACCTGGTTCCGGTCTATTCCTTTGGTGAGAACGATATCTATGAGCAAGTGCGCTTTTCTCCAGGTTCCTGGGGCTGTAAACTTCAGCTCTTATTCCAGAAACATGTTGGTTTTGCCCCATGCCTGTTTAAAGGCACAGGGGTGTTCGGCGAAGGCAGCTGGGGTCTCAATCCGTTCCCCCGACCACTCACCACTGTAGGTAAGTGAACACTGTCATGAGAGGACATTACAACGATAAAAATGAAGACCCTTTTTAGGAGCCGCCTGACACTAGCACTTGCCTCACCACTTGTTACGTCATGGTGATCTCTTCCCTTGCTCATTTCTTTGCTGCTCTTCTTGTCTGTAGATCCTTGAAAGGGTCCCCTGCATCCTGTGAGCACTCCGGCAGCAGAGCTTCACCTCAGACTGTAGCCCCTGCTTGTTCAGGTGCAGTATAGCCCATTAGTGCAGAGGACAGCAGTACATCACAGTTTATTAACCAATGCCCCTGCATCACATCATACTGCAGCCCCTGCTTCTTCAGGTGCAGTATAGCCCTCTAGTGGAGAGGACAGCAGTACTTCCCAGCGTATTAACCATTGCCCCTGCTTCACCTCGGACTGCAGCCCCTTCTTGTTCAGGTGCAGTATAGCCCTCTAGTACAGAGGACAGCAGACCTTATTGTGTATTAACCATTGCCCCTGCTTCACCTCGGACTGCAGCCCCTGCTTGTTCAGGTGCAGTATAGCCCTCTAGTGGAGAGGACAGCAGTACTTCCCAGTGTATTAACCATTGCCCCTGCTTCACCTCGGACTGCAGCCCCTGCTTGTTCAGGTGCAGTATAGCCCTCTAGTGGAGAAGACAGCAGGACTTCACAGTGTATTAACCATTGCCCCTGCTTCACCTTGGACTGCAGCCCCTGCTTGTTCAGGTAGAGCTTCACCTTGGACTGCAGCCCCTGCTTGTTCAGGTGCAGTATAGCCGTCTAGTGGAGAGGACAGCAGTACTGCTACTGTATGCAGTGTGTTAGGTAACGGCTGACCTTGGTGTCAAGGTGATATAATTCTCTTCATGCCTTGGTGAGATGATTTGCTCTGCACTGAGATAAGATAATCTGCAGCATACCACAGTGTTGTATACATTGTAGCCCGGCGAGATAGTCTGTCATGTGCTAGATGAAGCTGGAGTAGCGTATATATGGGTGAGATGGTCTGCAGCATGGAAGACTGAAAGTGAGCTGCTGTACCCTATATAGGGGTGTAATGATCTGTACTTCATATTTTAGTGAGATGATCTGTAGTACCTTATATGTGGAAGGGATGGTCTGCAGCAACAGAGCTGATTTACCTTACGTCAGGGTTAGATGCTCTGCGACATGCGGGACTGAGCTGATGCACCTTAAATTGGGGTGAAATGGTCTTCAACATAATAGACTGAGCTGGCGCTCACTATGCCTGGGTGCGATAATCTGTGGCCTGACAGGCTGTGGTGGCATATCTGTGTGCGATGATCTGCAGAATGCCAGACTGAGCTGGTACGCGCTGTGCCTGGCTGTACAGGAATATAACTACTATAATACTGCCCCCTATGTACAGGAATATAACTACTATAATACTGCCCCCTATGTACAAGAATATAACTACTATAATACTGCCATAATATAATACTATTATGTGTAGTGAAAAATATACTTTAATATTAACACCTTCTTTTGCATTATATTGTCCCTACAGTAGGACGGCCGATCCGAGTACCACACTGTCCGGTCCCATCAGAGGATGAGGTGTCGCAGTATCATGCACTGTACATAGAAGGACTTAAAGAGCTGTTCAATCAGTACAAGGACTCCTGTGGACTTTCACCCTCCGACAGTCTGAAGGTCATCTGAGATTTTGGATCTCTGGATTTTAAAGAAAAAATACCAAAGACTGACACACCGAGGACACAGGGACTTGAAGGACTTCTCCTGAGCCATCCTTGTGGTTACAACTCAATTGTCCAAATTCATCTTCTTTCTACCCAACTGAGAAATATTTCAAAAAATACATTGAATTGTCTCCTTAATTGTCTATAAAGCTTTATTCGATCTACACGGTTTATTGCCTAAAGTAAGTGCTTGCCCCAACTTCTATTACCGCATTCTGGTTTCCCATAAATGTTTTTAAAGGAACGCCCAAAACAAGTGCAATTATGTTAATAAAACGCGGTCATCAGCTCTGGGGTCTCCAGTGCTATTATTGTCTGCTCTGGGGTCTCCAGTACTATTATTATCTACTCTGGCGTCTCCAATGCTGCTATTGTCTTCTCTGGGGTCTCCAGTGCTATTATTATCTGCTCTTGGGTCTCCAGTGCTATTATTATCTGCTCTGGGGTCTCCAGTGCTATTATTATCTGCTCTGGGGTCTCCAGTGCTATTATTATCTGCTCTGGGCCTAACACCAGTACTATTGTTATCTGCTCTGGGGTCTCCAGTACTATTATTATCTGCTCTTGGGTCTCCAGTGCTATTATTATCTACTCTGGGGTCTCCAATGCTGCTATTGTCTTCTCTGGGGTCTCCAGTGCTATTATTATCTGCTCTGGGGTCTCCAGTGCTATTATTATCTGCTCTGGGGTCTCCAGTACTATTATTTTCTGCTCTGGGGTCTCCAGTGTTATTATTGTTTGCTCTGGGGTCGTCAGTGCCATTATTGTCTGCTGTCTGCTCTGGGGTCGTCAGTGCCATTGTTGTCTGCTGTCTGCTCTGGGGTCTCCAGTGCTATTACTATCTGCTCTGGTGTCTCCAGTGCTATTATTGTCTGCTCTGGCGTCTCCAGTGCTATTATTATCTGCTCTGGGGTCTCCAGTGCTATTATTGTCTGCTCTGGGGTCTCCATTGCCGTCTGCTCTGGGGTCTCCAGTGCGCTGGAGATAATTATAGTAAACCTTTTCCTGCCTTTGACTACCACAAATCCTTTAGATCCTTCGGCTTCCCTATATTAGCATTATTACCTCCATTACTTCCCTAGAAAACAAAGGATGTTCACATTGATCCTGGTCACCAAACCATGAAAGACGAGTTCACCAACAAAGGATTCCATACCGACCACATCAATGTGGTTAACCACCAGTGCCCAGACCCCCGGGTACACAGGTATTTACACCTTTACCTCGAAGACTCCAGAACTCTGGGGTCATAAACTATGTATATAATGTATATAACTCTGTACTGTTATATGTCTGAGCACTACCTACCTACCTCGGATCTCCTCAGCTCTGGAGAGCTCAGTATCTTCACGTCACAGAGACCTGTCGGCACCTCATGACTCCGAGCCCTGGACCTACTGCGTATAAGGTTATCTGTGTGTAGGTTCTGGTGTACGGGGAAACACGGGTAAAAGGAGCAGCTATTATTCATTTATAAGATCCAGTTTCCAAATTCATTATTGAAAAGCGGAAAGAGACTCAGACAAATCAAGTGTCATATTCTGGGGAGAGAGCCCAGTGCCAGGACTTTACACCCCCTGCCAGCTGCTAACACACAGGGCAAGCCAGGGGTACAGGATCAGGAGCTGGTTTGAGGTCTAATTTTTGTGGGTGTTGTTAAAGAAGCCATTTCCAAGAAGTCAAGGAGGAGTGGCTTCCTAACGACACAATGTAAACGGGCCATTCACAGAAAACAATGGGGGTCATTTACTAAGGGCCCGATTCGTGTTTTCCCGACGTCTTACCCGAATATTTCCGATTTGTGCCGATTTTCCCTGAATTGCCCCGGAATTTGGCACTCGCGATCGGATTGTGGCGCATCGGCGCTGGCATGCACGCGACGGAAATGGGGGGGGGCGGGGCCGAAGAAAAACCGACGGATTCGGAGAAACCGCCGCATTTTAAAAAAAAAAGTGTCGCGGGACTCGCGCTTACCTTCACTAGGAATAGGCCGGTGAACTTCTGGGCATTCCGGGGGAACTTCAGCGCAGCAGCGCCACCTGGTGGACGTCGGAGGAACTGCCTTAGTGAATCCCGGCCGGACCCGAATCCACCGCAGAGAATGCGCCGCTGGATCGCGAATGGACCGGGTAAGTAAATCTGCCCCAATGTGATTTCACCAGATTATCAAGCCTTGGACTCCTACTAATAACATATTGAGGGCATAGAGTAAAACGCTATGTAGTCCTGTGTCCAAGAAGATCCAGCAACCACCACAAAAGTAGCCAAAATATTGTGGCCACTGAGAAAACTGTGATAAGGGTGGAGGGTGCCAAGAAAAGAAAAGTGAAGAAATGGGAAGGTTCAGGGAACAAAAGGTTGGGGGATCATGGATAGATTGAAATGGTAAGGATTATTAGGGTGAATGGGAGAGGCGCAAGGAAGAATTAAGATAAGGGTATTTAATTGGGTATGACATTCACATGGGTCCATATTCCACCATAGCTGTAACATCTGTGAATGTTTGGGCTTCAGCACCATCCTCAACCTTTAAGGTACAACAGAAGATGTGCTGCTGACTGTGATTTTAAACTTTGTTGCATTCGGTCTTGCACTAGTCTGAACACTGCCTTATTTCACTCCTGGATCTCTTAATTGATTTCCACCACTTTTCAGATTTTGTTGAGGTTATTGACAATAAATCTTTACCTTCCCCCCTCCCCCAAATCTGCATAGGGCTTATGTTTAATCGATCTTCTTCCAGGGCCCAAAACCCCAAGGGAAGGATTGTCAATTTATTTCCTTCTGAGCAAAAGGCTGTGTGAGAGAACATTCAGGACAGTCTCCAGAAGTGGCACATCCGTCCTTCTTACTCTCCTGTGCGGACAGGTGTCTTCCTCGTTAAAAAGAAGGAAGGCTCAGACCCTGTATAGATTATCATGAACTTAGGATATCCATTTTATCCATATATATTAGGATCAGAGAGGGGGATGAGTGGAAGACACCATTTAATACCTGGAAAGGGTCATTTTGAACACCTGATGATGCCTTTCAGATTGTGTAATTTTTTGTGTATTTTTGTGATCTTAGTTTGTGATGGTTTATCTAGTTGAAGAACTCTTGAGGGTTCTTCAAAACCAATTGTTTGCCAAATTGTCCAAGTGTCTGAGGTACAAAAGATCACCCTCCTGGGTTACATCATCCCCCCTAAACCTTTTTGTATTGATCCAGGCATAGTCACAGCTATAGAAGATTGGGAACATCCTACTAACCTCTCAAAGTTCCTCAGCATTTTTTGGGCTTTTCCAATTAGTAAACATTAGCTAAACCGTTGACAGATGTCACAAAAAAAAAATGCTGACTTGAGGTATTGGGTCCCAGAAGCCAAATAGGAATATGTGAAGCTTAACAAATGCTTCTTTAATGCTACAGTCCTGATTCAACCTGACGTGAACCATCTGTTTGTGGTGGAAGTTGATCCTTCAGAGGTTGGGTTTTGAAGTTGAGTCGAAAATCTCTCACTCGTCTGTAGCCGGTGGCCTTCTTCTCAAGGAAAGTCTCCTTCCAACTTTGACGTAAGAAATTGTGAACTTTTGACCATCAATCGCGTTCAAGAAGTTGAGAGACTTCTTTTAGGGAACCAAACATTGGATTCAAGTGAAAACTTAGCACGAGAATTTACTGTATTTGTATAGTGATAAACAAATTTCTTCCCGGCAAACTGGAACTAAAAATGTAAAGTTAGCTTTTGGACCAGCGATACCTCAGACGTTGCTCCTGAAAAGGTCTTGACCTCTGGAGTGGTTTCCACCATTGATCCTGACCTTGCTTCTGCAATCGCTAACTCTCTAGATCTACCACCTAGAACAGTGATGGCGAACCTTTTAGAGGCCGAGTGCCCAAACTGCAACCCAAAACCCTGCTTATTTATAGCGAGGTGCCAACCAAAAATTAAAGCAGTAACTTATTGCTCCCTGTTCCACAACTTTCAATCATATTGGCCTCCTGAGGACAGCAGCACTGTAGAAAGATGGAACATTTTCATCATGTTAGCTTCTTTCCAGTGTCCCTCTGTACACAGCAGGAAGATTCTTCGAGTCCTGTCTGGTGTGCTGGGGTGATGGCCCGGGTGCCCACAAAAAAGGGCTCTGAGTGCCACCTCTGGCACCCGTGCCATAGGTTCGCCACCACTGACCTAGAACCACTCCTGTGGATAAATAACTTGTACCCCAATCTCCACTTACAGGTGCTAGAAGAAATTCATTCCTCTGTAGTGGCAGGACACACTGGTATTGCTGGTACCCAATAACTTTTGGATAAGTCTTACTGGTGGCCCTCGTGGTCACGTGAGGTTTATGATTTTGTAGCAGCATTAGAGGTATGGGCCAGGTCAAAAGTGCCTTGAACGTCACCAGAGAGGTTCCTACACCCACTTCCTTTGCCGAAAAAGCCCTGGACTCATAATTAGATGGGTTTTCATAACCAATGTATCCGAAAGTCCTTCTAGGAGAAGCATTCTGCTTAGGACATAGCATGGCGGGCTGAAATGAAGAACCTTAATTCCAGTCTGGAAGGTGCTGCCCATTAGGTCT
>WNYA01000300.1:155286-183296 GCA_019512145.1 Engystomops pustulosus | reverse complement strand
GTGTTAAAAAGCAGAAACAACACAAGACATGAAGTGTAATAACCTGTAGATTATCTCCTCTTTAAAAATAGGACACTTCAGATAAGACAGCTCCATAGCGTCTCGAGGTTCTCAGAGAATAGGATATAGGTCAGGAGCCAATCACATCACACTGTATACATTACACTCAGCCAAAATAGAAAGACAATTAACATTCTTAAAGGGGGAAACATTGGAAAAGGTTTGTAGTACAAAAGTAGTTATATATTCTATATAGTAGTTATATTCCTCTACATGGGGGCAGTATTATAGTAGTTATATTCCTGTACATAGGGGCAGTATTATAGTAGTTATATTCCTGTACATAGGGAGCAGTATTATAGTAGTTATATTCTTGTACATAGAGACAGTATTATAGCAGTTATATTCCTGTACATGGGGGGCAGTATTATAGCAGTTATATGTTTTTTTAATTGGGCCCCCCACACCTCGCGGTACTCTGTACATGTTTGTGGGGTGAATTATGTGTTTTGGGGGATACTGTATCAGGCTAGATGGTGGTAGGTGGCAGATGGTGACTTTGTGCCTTTCCCCCCCTTCCTGCAGTTTTTATCTGGATGTGGAGAACAGTCTCCTTTCCTGCAGGGTAATGGATTCTCACTTTCTCCTTCTGCCTTAGTTTCTATTTTTTCCTCTTGTCACATTCCTCTATTTTGTTCCTTGCAGATTTCACGCCCTCGTGTCTTCCCTGCACTGTTATACATGAGTCACTGCCCGATGCTTCCGCCTGCCTCCCCCTGTCCTCATCCCTCTCTCTATATACAGTCCTTGCTTGTATATCTGATGTCTTCCTGGGCACCTGCAATGGCACCTCTAGGCCCCCTGTATCCGTATGCCCCCCCCCCCCCTTCCCTTAACCTTTCCAAATCTTCTCTTTCTGCAAAACATAACCCTGAAATATCCTACATGGCTAAGCCATTTTTTAGGCGTCAGTCCCCTGGGGACGGTTCCCAGCTGAGGATCTCTTACATTCCCCAATTTGCTGATGTCATGTTCATTGTGACCGCTGAGCCAATCCCTTTCCATGACCACTGAGGTAAAGGATTCGCTTAGGAGTTGAGATGAATGGACCCGATGGTTGAGTTTGGGTTTGGGTACCAGACCTGAACATATTGCCGGACTGGGGGGCCGGACAGCCAATATGGCAAATTGTCGCCCATAGAAACTAGCCAGAGCTGTGATTCGCCAGGAGACAGGGACGGCAATTTTCTGGATTGGCTGTTCATTCACTTAGTAGAAATGAACAGACCCGAAGGTCCAGTTTGGTGTTCGTGGTAAGCCGCCTGAGGCGGACATATTGCTGGATTGGTGGCTGTACAGACAATCTGGCAAATTGTTGCCCATGTCTCCTGGCCAATCATAGCTGACATACACATCCATGGGCTCACGGCACCGTACGGGAGCGGTACGGTGCAGCACACTTGCGGCATCGTACCGCTCCGTAGCCCGGGAAACTATCTTTTCCTGTGTTACGGCGCCGTGCCCCTATGTCCCTATGGAGAGGGGCAGGGATGAGCTGTGCTAACCTCCTCCTCTCCCCGCACCGTAGTGCTACGGTGCAGCGGGCAATGGCAGTGTGCATGTAGCTTCAGACGGCTGAATCAGGAAGCCGAAGCAGTCCATCCGGTCTGTTCATCTCTACTCAAGCTCCCATGACTTCAGCACTTTATACTCAGACAGGACAGACAGCACCAACAATTACCCTCTTAAAGTCTGGGTCCTTAAAGGGCTATTCCAGGAAGTGAAAACATGGGATAGATTTTGAATAAAAATATTACTTTCCTGCTTCTGGGGCCTCCGTCGGGGACTCTTAGTCTCTACTGCTTGTCATCCCCTCACTTCACTTTTGCATGTGATCACTGAGCCAATCCTTTTCTTGATAGAATGGTGCAGAAGGGATTGGCTCAGTAGTCAAGTACACAATGAACATGACATCGACTCCTCTGACTAGAAAAACTTGACACCAAGCTGTTGGACTTATGACTCTCACTATTCACCCTACATGAGAGTCTGGGATTTTTGGGATCTTTTATCTATGGGATGTTTCTGATTCCTGGAATATCCCTTTAATGTATCATTTGTGCCATTATAATAGTGGTGTCTTCTCACATCGGGCATTGTATGTAATTGTAGGTAATGGGGGGAGTAAGTGGAGGAGGGGGACAGAGGTTACAATCCATATTAGAATAAGCTGCTGGTCCTTATACCTAGAGAGCTCCACATCTGCTGACATTATGCAAATTCAGCCCCTTCCTCATTTGCATCATTAAAATCTGTAGCTAAAAATGTAAGAACGTGTGTCGACTCACGTTACCTCCCAGATACAGGACACGGAAAATCACTGAGCCATAAGGATTGCAAATAAGCGAGACAGGTGAGCGCCGCGGTGTTAACCCTAAATATACTGACTACAAATATACCTATGATAGGGGGTTTCTGATTGGTTGGGTTCCAGCAGTCAGAACTTAAGATTATGAGCCCTTTACACCATGTTAATGGACTTTGTGGACACTTTTCTTCTATCTATCACTGGATATATTTTGGGGTATATTATAGAAAAATGCATATAATCAGGTATTCTAAAATACAAAATTCTGTGCTGAAATTTTTAATGCCTGAAGTTGCCATTGGAGGGACCCGAAGAGTTAACCTCCCACTGTATTCTCATAATTATTTATTGTGTGTGTATGCAGTAAGCTCCTGAGCTCCCTCTAGTGGCACCAGCTGGTAGTTAGATTTCTGTAATGTAACATTGTGGTTGTGAGGAGATCTGGTGCTCTGTATCGGTGCAGCTCCTCTCAGGTTGTCTTGTTTTTTTGTAAATGGTTTGGTAAAATCTGTCAGATCCATTTTATCTTCCTTCCCTTTGCTTCTGGTTCGGTGCTGTCCAATCTGATAATATTTTATGGCTGTGATTGCCCGTTATCTCAGTGCAGTCTCTCTCAGTGATCTGGCTGGCACTCTCACCTGGAGTGACCTATAGCTATGCCAGCCTGAGACATTCCCTGGGTTTCTTCATCCTCCTCTAGGCCAGATATTACTCGTGGCACTTCCTCCCTGTGGCTACTATTAACCTGTACATGACTGCACTGCATTTCTATGCCAATGACTGCTGCTTGTACAATACAACATGGAGCAGCTCCTATAAGCACATCCCTGGGAGTCTTATTCCAATTTGCTATTTGGTTAAAGGGGAATTCCAGGAATATGAATGTCTGATACAAAAACCTAAATTGCTAGAAATAAATGAATATAATTAAACTCAATTTCATTAGTCACAAAATGGAGCTTAAATAGTTTGATTTTAGGATTCACAAACTGTCGTGGGCTTACTGAATCTGCAGCACAAGTCACATGTTGTTTTGAAACGCATCAAAACCAAAGCTCAACCCCTGGGACTACACAGAGGATTCTGCCAGAGTGCAGGATAAGTTATAACACACAATTAATTTCTAATGTAAATGCTTAGTGAAAACAAAAAGTCATATTTGTACTGCAGCTGTAATGGGCTCCTGCAACCTGTCTTTAGTGAAAATGAGGTCCCTGGTGACAGGTTCCCTTTATTACTGTATGTAAATCTATCATTGTAATGTTGTGCCATTTGTATCTGTGTAGATCACTGTTAATTTACATTTGCACGACCGTGAGGGGTACGTTTGTACTTATGTCCCCCCATAGACGGCAATAGCTACAGTTAGGGCCAGAAATATTTGGACAGTGACACAAGTTTTGTTATTTTAGCTGTTTACAAAAACATGTTCAGAAATACAATTCTATATATACTATGGGCTGAAAGTGCACACTCCCAGCTGCAATATGAGAGTTTCCACATCCAAATCGGAGAAAGGGTTTAGGAATCATAGCTCTGTGATGCATAGTCTCCTCTTTTTCAAGGGACCAAAAGTAATTGGACAATGGACTGG
The DNA here is from genome assembly GCA_019512145.1 of Engystomops pustulosus. NCBI lineage: Eukaryota > Metazoa > Chordata > Amphibia > Anura > Leptodactylidae > Engystomops > Engystomops pustulosus. The sequence goes on along the minus strand of WNYA01000300.1, from coordinate 179,334 downwards.
AAAAGGTCTGGGGTTGATTCCAGGTGTGTGGTTTTGCATTTGGAAGCTGTTGCTGTGACCAGACAACATGTGGTCAAAGGAACTCTCAATTGAGGTGAAGCAGAACATCCTGAGGCTGAAAAAAAAGAAAAAATCCATCAGAGAGATAGCAGACATGCTTGGAGTAGCGAAATCAACAGTCGGGTACATTCTGAGAAAAAAGGAATTGACTGGTGAGCTTGGGAACTCAAGAAGGCCTGGGCGTCCACGGATGATGCACATGATCCACAGTGGTGGATGGTCGCCGCATACCGTATATACCGGCGTATAAGACGACTTTTGAAGACTGAAAAATCTTCTGTCTGGTCGGGGTTCGTATACCGACGGGTAATGTTTCTCTCACCATTTTCTGCGACGCCACCCGAAGATCGCTGTACAACTCGCCGTCCTCTTGTTTGCGTGGACAGCTCCGTCGGGTGCGGCGATCACCACGAGCATATGACGGCGGCACGCGGCTGACGTCATATTCTGTGAGCAGCCGCGCTCAAATGGCTGTCACCGCCGGCCGGAGTGTTAGCAGCGGAGCTTTCGGTGGATCGCAGAGAGGAAGAAAAGGTAGAAGATGGTGTAATACAAAAGGTGGCGCTGGCCGTTACAGGGACCAACTAAACGCTTGCTCACGCGGCTACATGCGCCCGCGATCTCATGTCAACCGCGCGAAGTCAACCGTCTAGGCTTCCTGGTTCCCGAGGCCCCCGAATCCGGTAGGCTTCATGGTCCCGGCTGAACGTAGGATTCTGGGTTTCCCGCGGGCCTCGGATCTCCACCTACTCCCAGGACACTCACCTAATAGTTGCTGCCCGGCACAAGCAACACTTCTAGGATCGCACAGTAGGCCCTCCAACCGACCCCCCACCGAACCCCACCGCAAGTATGTAATCCCTATATATGATGCTATAGTTAAGAAATGTATGGTATATGTGTGTATTGGCTTACAGGAGTGCTTGATGTAGGAAAAAGGGGGGGTAGTCTTATACGGCGAAGCGGGCGACTATAATTAATCTATATTTTAACAGGAGGAAAGTAGGGGGTCGTTTCTTATACACCACGGTCCGCTTATCGCCGGAATAACGGTACTTCTTTGGGGAAGAAAGGAGAACCCATTCACAACATCAACTGAAGTCCAGAACATCTCAGTGAGAGTCCAGAACACTATATCAGTGAAAGGGCTCAGAACACCTTTCAGTGAAGTCCAGAACATCTAGTGAAGTCGGTGTTAATTGGTGTATCTGCTCTCTAAGTACAACAGTTAAGAGAAGGACCCATGAAAGTAATACCAAGGGTTCAATCTAGATACAACAATTCATCAATCCACAAATCGAAGGCCAGAGTTCCGAGTAAATTTGCCGGAACAAACAACACCTCCAGAAGCCAGCTCCAGTTTCTGGAAAAGAATTCTATGGACAGATGAGACAAAGCACTCACCCTTACCAGAATGATGGGAAGAAAAAAAAAAGTCTTAGAGAAGAAAGGGAACAGCACTGATCCAAGGACCACACCACATCTCCGTTAAAACATGATGGCATGGGCATACGTGATGGCTGTAGGCCAGCATGGCCTTTCAGTGGCACTGGGTCACTTGTGTTATTGATGACATAACAGAGACAAGAGGAGGCCCGGATGAATTTCTGAAGTGTACAGGGATATACTTTCAGCCCAGATTAAGCCAATGATGCAACGTTGATCGGACGGCGTCTTCATAGTACAGATGGACAATGACCCCAAGATACAGCCAAAGCTACCCAGCGATTCAAAAAAGTGGAACATTCTGCAATGGCCAAGTCAATCACCAGATCTTAACCCAATTGACCATGCATTTCACTTGCTCAAATCCAGACTTAAGACAGAAAGACCCACAAACAAGCAAGACCTGTAGGCTGCGGCTGTAAAGGCCTGGCAAAGCATTAGGAAGGAGGAAACCCAGTGATTGGTGATGTCCATGGGTTCCAGACTGAAGGCAGTGATTGCCTCCAAAGGATTCGCAACAAAATATTGAAAATAAAATTATTTTGTTTGGGTTATGTTTATTTGTCCAATTACTTTTGAGCTCCTAAAATGTGGAGTGTTTGTAAAGGAATGTGTACAATTCCTACATTTTCTATCAGATATTTTTGTTCAACCCTTCAAATTAAACGTTACAATCTGCACTTGAATTCTGTTGCAGAGGTTTCATTTCAAATCCAATGTGGTGGCATGCGGAGCCCAACTCGCCAAAATTGTGTCACTGTTCAAATATTTCTGGCCCTAACTGTACACGAAACGGTCCGATGAGCTCAACGTGTGTCCACCGGACCGTTCCGTAGCCATAAAAAGATAGAGCATTGTATCTTGTATCTTGTGTGACCGTATACATGCCCACTCCCCCTAGTACAGAATATACTACCTATAATACTGCCCCCTATGTACGGAATATAACAAAAAAACTTCCTCACTATAATACTGCCCCCCTACTGTACAGGATATACCTACTATAATTCTGTCCCTAGGTAACAAGAATATAAACTACTATATACTAATACGTACTGCTCCCTATGTCAAGCAGATAACCTCTATACCTTGCCCCTATGTACAAGACAATATAACCTACTATACTACGGCCCCCCTATGTCAACCGAATATAACTACTATAAGATACTGCCCCCCTATGTACAAGAAATATACTACTATAATCTGCCCCTAATGTAAGAATCTACTCTATATTACTGCCCCCTATGTACAAGAATATAACTACTATATAATGCCCCCTTGATGACAAGATATCACTATATATAGCTGCCCCATGTACAAGAATTAACTACTATAATACTTACTGCCCTATGTACAGGAATTACCTACTATAATACTGCCCTCCAATACGGCCCCCTATGTACAAGAAGAGTAACTACTATCATCTTCCCTTCCCCTATGTACAGGAAATATAACTACTATCATACTGCCCCCTATGTACAGGATATACTACTACTATCATAACTGCCCCTAATGTACAAGATATAACTACTATAATACGGCCCCAGGTACAAGAATATACTACTTAATCTGCCCCCCTATGACAAGAATATAACTTACTATAATACTGCCCCCCGTTGCTGAGAGGTGGTGTTAGAGCCGAGCTCCTGGTCTCCTGATTCTGGAGACACCCAGGGCGGGGCCACACCCTTGTGGGGAGATTCCCCAAGCAAGGTCCCAGGCTTTCCAGGGCCTACACCGGGGAGAAAAACTCCCATACCATTTCTACAAGGGATGGAATCCATAGTTGTTTGGTAAGGAAAAAGTCAACATAATATGGATGTTTGTAAAGAAGACACAAGAACACAAAGTGAGTGAAGAATGAATAGAATTGCTCCCAGGCCCCGCCCCGCATGGACAGCACGGTGGTTAGTGCAGGACGAGCAGAAGTTCACAGCCCCCACTCCAAGCACCCAGACAGCATCCCTGGAGAGACAAACCCTGCAAGAGACTTACTGGCAGAGGGATGGGTGTTGTCCAGCTGGCCTGCACAGGCCGCACCAGATCTACAGCTAAGCCGCTGATGTCCCTCACAGTGTGGAACAAGCCTCACTCTCTGCCACTGCAGGCATAAAACTGGAGCACAAAAGGAGACGGGTTGCCTCCAACCCCACCTTGAGCTGCACCCCGCCAGCCCACAGCAGGGGAAGGAGACCGTGCGACGCCTGAGCTGTAGCTAGCAGAGGAGAACCCCAAGTCTGTCAGGAGGATGGGGAGCTTAGGCTAGCAAGAGGAGATCCTCAGGAACTGGTAGGAGGATGGGGGAGCTTGCCACCAGAGGAAATGCTGCAAAATGCAAACTGTACGTATAACCTGAAAACTGCACATCCATAGAGTAAGAGACTGTAAATGACACCAAGCTGCCTCACTGAGCATGAGCTGGCACATGGTGGTGATGGACCTGGACTGTGTTCTGAGAAGAGGGGACCCCTTGCCGAGTCTATAGGAAGAGGAAGCGCTTCTCCAGAAGAAAAGCCAAGAGCTGTGACCCTGAACCCAAGATCCCAGATGCGCCCCGTGATTGACAAAAACCTGTACTGAGACACGCAATCTCTCCTTCCAAAAGGACAGGCTCAGGTCATCTTGCAGAACATCCGCAGCATTTCACTAGGAAGAGGAAATAGCCTGTGGTACCACAAGTCCCGCACGACTGAGCAGGCAGAAGACAGTGCATTTAATTCTGTTTGTTAGACTGTTCATTGTAACCAGAGAACTGTGTTCTTAGTACGAGACTGGGGGACTGTGGGCATTCGATGAACCTAAAAGGTTGGGGAGGCAGGAGGGGACCCTAATCAATGGTCTGGAATGTACAGCTGTCTGAGACATAGAGGTGGATGGTGTACAGGATGATTATTTTGACTTCCCCCATCTGACAATCACACCCCCCCAGATGATCTAGACCAGTGGTGGCGAACCATGGCACGGGTGCCAGAAGGTGGCACTACAGAAGGCCTCTCCCTTTGGTCAACTGCGCAATCACCTACCCGCGAGAGTTCGCCACGGACAGGACTCAAGGCCTCTTGCAGTCCGCGCAGCCCAGGACCCTAGAAAGGAAGCTACAATGAATAATCCAAACTTCTACTTCCGTTCTTTCTACTGTATTGGTGTCCTCGGTGTCCTCACATTTAAACTTGTAGACAGAGCAGGGAGAATAAAGTTACTGCTTAAAGTATTGTCGCATCGGCACTTGTGTAAAAATAGTCGATATTGGTTGTAGTTTGGGCCTCGTTTGTCTAAAGGTTTGCCATCCCTGATCTAGACCTTCTAGTCAGACCCTCCCCATAACCAGAATGAGCCCCGGTAGATCATCCCAGAACCCTGGAGCCGACTTTGCTCCCTCCTTCACCTCCGCGCACACTACCTCCGGGCAGGCGTTAAGAGGATGAATTGGGTGCGCTTTAAAACAGATGCGCAAGGAAGATCTCCAGATAGGAGGGTTTGGGTGCGGGATCTCCTGTGCCACCAGATGGGTTCACGCCTGAATGATCTCCTCGCGGGGTCATAAACTGCCAGACAGACAGGGCTATGATGTCAGCTTTTAAGCTCAGTCCTAATCTTGACCCGGTTCTTGGATAATCCCCCGTTCAGGGCACTGACCGGCTGGAATAAATTTATATTTGGTCCCTATTTCCAGCCAGATACCGTGGTTGTTAATGTCATCTTCTGAACGAGTCGTTCCCCATCAGGATATTCTTGGGTGGCTCAGGCAAAATTGTGTATCTTGTGTCTGACCCTCACAAAGACCGAGGCTCTGACGTGTATCTGACTGGAGGGTGGAAGGTGCTGGTGAAGTTGCGCCAGTAATAAATAATAAAAAATAAGAAACCAAGCGGATTACCCTGCCACCTCCCCAACAAGCTTCTTTATAGGAGAGATAAAGTGGCATTCTCTTCTATCCTCCCGGGCAACCAAGAAAAGTGTTTTAGTAGATGCGGTAAGATCGGTCACGTTTGGGGGGGGGTGGGGGGGGCCAAAGTAATGCACAGTGATAGCAGTGGTAACCTGTGCGGGGAGGTCGGCCATCTCACCGCCAACCTGCGAGACATCAGTGTAATCTGTGCAGTGGATGTGCCACCCACAACAAGGAATTGCCCCGAAGGCCTGGCAATAAATCGCAGCGCTTCTCTGATGATTAGATGGTACAAGAACTCTCAGGCGCCTTAGGGAGGATGCCTTGGTGTCGGGGCAATACTACTAGGCAGCAGGTACAGCAGTGTCAGGTGATACTTAGCCAGAACCTCAGAGAGCAGCCCACACTCAGCGAATATGGAGGTTGTCACTCAGGAACCAGCCTCAGGCAGCATCCTCTATAACTCTACTACCAGAAATATGAGGAGGCCAAAAAGATCAAAAGAAGAAAAAAAGACAAATCTCCCGTAAGCCTGAGACAGAGTTTTAATGAGGTCAGGGTCTAGGTCCTTTAAAAAAGCGTGGGTGAATGCAGTGATCCATGGTCCTTTCCAATAGATTGATGTCTTCAATCACATCAGAGTCGGATGGGAGGATTTGAGCGTGACGGAGACACAAAGACCTCTTTTCCAAAAAACATGCCCCCTTCTGTGAAAGCGGAGATCCCTTTCAGTCAGGCATGGAACTTGGTGGTTAGACAAACAGTGAATCTGACTCCAGATACTATTGATGGGGTTCGCTGCTCTGTTTTTTTTGTTTCCCTCCTTATATGCTGGATTTCTCTCCTACAATTTGCTTCTATAAATGTCAATAGCGCTAAAGTAAGAAGGACTAGACACGCCAGTAGACCACCTGAAGATATATGGACGCTGATGTCACTTCCCTGCAGGAGAACCCGTCTTAAGAACCACCCGGGGCATCTTCTCCGTGAGTCTTGAGCGTGAGGGGCGTCTGCTTCCTGTCTGACTGGTCACTGTGTGGAGCCGTACGCGGGTCGCATACTATTTAACACTATATACGTGACGGTGCACAGGCTGACGGAGGTCGCTATGGTGAGTGCCTAGTTGCTGGAAGTGACCATCTCACCAGGGTAGGCGGCTCCGGCTGAATCAAACATCTATGGCCCAAGACAGTGACAAGCGAATCCCAGCGTCCATCAGTAAAACATATCTGGCCTTATTAATTGTTATGGTAGCATCTAATCATCTCATGACTATTGGCGGGGGTGCTATGAAGCTCATTCCCAGCTCCTGGATTATGCCTCTGTCCGAACTCTGTCGCACTGCCCTTTTTGAGACCAGCTCCAGAGAGTAACTTCTATTACAATTTTATCTGTGGTGGGAGAGTGTCCAAGATGGATGAGATCAGTACGAGGGCATTCTACACAATCCCATCAGGGATAGAAACAAGGATTACGGAGCTCTAGGTGAGGTTTCCTGACCATATGAAAAAGCTGCCCGGGAACGTTGTGGTTGTAGCCTTAAAAATTTGATCAGCCGTCTCACTGACCCCAGGGAGTTTTGCAGGAATCGTCGGAGGGTATCCTGGGGTGGTGAACCTACTAAGCTGAATTTTTCAGAAAAAAGGTTTTGGATAAAGAGAAAATGGCTCAATTCTTGGAGGCAACTCCAGGCCCTGACACTATAATTTTGGACCCTTTTCCCCTTTTGACGAAGCAAAATAAGCAGAGGAAGGAGGTTAAAGAAAGCCCTTGATTAAGTTCAAGCTTAATACTGCACCAGGTCCTTCCTTTTCTACCCGTATCCGCCTAGTCTCTCGGGTCGCTGCCTTTGCCTGAGCTCGGGGGAGCGGGCCACGAGGGCGAGAAAGGACCTCTTGGCTTTCCAATCCTTGTGGATGTTTTTACAAATTTCCTAGAAAATCACCTGATGGCCATGTCCTATCTACGTACAAACAATCTACCTACCTCTAATCCTATATCCTTCCGACTAACCGGGGTGACGAGCGGCCTTGCCTCTACCATACGTAACACCTTGGGAGTCCAGGGTTGAACTTTAGGGCGTGTACGCTATCTCGTGTGAGAAGGGGCTGTTCGCGGAGAGGCCTGCAGGTTCCCTTCGGCCGGGGGTTTCTTGTCCCCTGGGGGTTTGGCACGGTACTCCCTCTGTCGTAGAGGGGGTGTCGGGCCCTTATGTATCTCCCCTGTCTTTCCCTTCCGGTTCTCCTCCCTCTCCTCCTAGGGGCCCCCTATGTACACAAGAATATAACTCTTCTGCCCTGACCGGAATATACTATATAACTGCCCCCAGCGTATTCTAAATGTCTAACAGGAATATACTACTATAATACTGCCCGCCCTATGTACAGAATATAACACTATAGGATACGGACACTCCCGCCAGTACAGAATATAACTACTATGAAATACTGCCCCCTATGTACAGGAATAGTAACTACTATATACTGCCCCCTATGTACAAGAATATAACTACTATATCGACTGCCCCTATGTACAAGATAAACTAACTATAATATACTCGCCCCTACCTATGACTAGACAGAATATACTACTATAATACTGCCCCCTATTACAAGGAATCTACTACTAATATGGGCCCCCTAGTACGGAATATAACTTACTATAATACTGCCCCCCTATGTACAGGATATAACTACTATAATACTGCCTCCTATGTACAGATATAACTACTTATATACTGCCCCTTGTACAGATATAACTACTATATACGGTCCCCTATGTACAGAAATAAATTACGATAATACTGGCCCCTATGTACAGAATATAACTACCTAAATACTGTGCCCCTCTATGTACAAGAATATAACTACTATAATACTGCCCCCCATGTACAGAATATAACTACTATATAACCTGCCCCATTTAACAAAATACTACTAGTACACTGCCCCTGTACAGGAATATAACTACTATATACTGCTCCCCTATGTACAGAGAATATACTACTATAATACTTCTGACTGCTATACCCCTATGTACGGAATATAACTACATATACTTGCCCCCCTATTGTACAGGAATAAACTACTATAATACTGCCCCTATGTACAGGAATATAACTACTATAATACTGCCCCTATTACATGAATATAACTACTATAAATACTGCCCCCTATGTACAATAGATATAACGACTATAATACTGCCCCTATGTTACAGGAAATATAACTACTATATATACTGCCCCCTATGTAACAAAATATAACTACTTATAATACTGCCCCCTATGTACAGATATAGACTACTATATACTCTGCCCCTATGTACATGGAATATAACTACTATAAATACAAACTGCCCCGTATGTACAGAATATAACTACTATAATACTGCCCCCGTATTATACAGAAATATAACGTACTATAATACTGCCCCCTATGTACAGGATAAACTACTATAAAGATACTCCTACCCATTCCTATGTAACAAGAATATAACTACTATAATTACTGCCCCCTATGTACAAAATATAACTACTATATCCTGTCGGTTCTCAGGGAGGAAGTGGAATCGGGGGGAGGGGGGGGGGGGGCTAGGAGGGGGGGGGGGAGGGGGGGCGGGGTGCGGAATGGGAGTAGGGTAGGGGGTTAAAAAGACTCCGTTTGTCTTTTTCTGTTGTAGCTCATTTTTCCTTTTACAGGGTCAGGGTCCTTTATGTGTTTCTAGTGGGGAAGGAATGAGGGGTGTAGAAAAGAGGGGATGTGGAGAGGGGGGGGATAGTCAGGTCCAAGGGGGGGGGGAGAGGTGGTGTAATAGGGGAGGAGAGGAGTTGGACACTGGTTATTTATGTGGGGCAAGTTAACGATGGCTTCTTTACGAGCCGGATGGAGGGGGGGAATGGATAATGTTCGTGTGGGAGTGGGGGGGGGGGTTGGAAGGGAATGGAGGGGGGGGGGGGGGGTGGGGGCGGTGCACGATATTGTTACAAAGGAAGGCGTATGGGGAGGGAAGCGAGAGGGGGAGGAGTGATAGAGAGGGAAGGGGGGGGGGGGGAGGAGGGGGGGGGGGGGGGTTGAGAGAGGGAAGGTATGGAGGGGGATGGAGGGAAGAGGAAAAGGGAGAAGATATGTAGAAGGAAGGGAAGAGGAGAACGGGTAAGGGAGAAGGGAAGGGGAAAAGAAGATGAGCTTGGGGAGAAGAAAAGAAGGATAGGGCATCTGGTGTGTGGGGGGAGCGGGCAGAATGCGACTGATGGGCGTATGTGGGGGTTAAGAGGGGGGGAGGTTTGCGTTCAAAGGAAAAGGGGGGGGGGGGGGGGGAAGTGAGAAGGGGGTGGGGGGGTGAGAGAGAAGGATGGGGGGGGGAGGAGGGGGGGACGAGAGAAGAATAGGAGAGGGGGGGGGGGTAAGAGGGGGTGGAGAATAGGGAGAGGAAAAGGGAGGGAAGGGAGAAAGGAAAAAGAGAGGGGGGGGGTGCAAAGGAAGAGGGGGAGAGCAGAAGAGAGGGGAGGGGAATGGGGGGGAAGAGGAAGAAAGGAGGGAGTGGAGGGGGGGGGGGAAATAAAGGGGGGAGGGAGGGGGGGGGGGGAGGAAGAAAGAAGAGGTGGTGGCAAAGGGGCGGTGGGGGGGAAAATGTCTTGACCTGGGAGTCGTCGCCTATGTACAGGAATATAATTTACTATAATGAAACTAACTGCCCCTATGTACAGAGAATGTAACTACTATAGAAACTGCCCCCTTTGTACAAGAATATAACTACATATAAACTGCCGCCCCTATGGCAAGAATAGAACGACATAAGACGCCCCTATGTCCAGGAATAGACTACGATAATACTGCCCCCTGGATGTACAGGAAGTAACTACTATAATACTGTCCTCCTAGTACAAGAATATAAATCCGGTTGTAAATACGTGCTCCCTATGACCGGAGATATAACTATCTATAGGAATACTGCCCCCTATGGACAGGAATATAACTACTAAAATAGCTGCCCCTATTGTACAGGAATATACTACTTTGAATACTGCACGGGGGGGGAACCCTATGTACAGAAAAGAATATAACATATGTATAATACTGCCTCCTATGTACAAATAAGTTAACTACTTTAAATACTCTGCCCATATGTACAGAATTAAACTCCTATAATACTGTCCCCTAGTACAGGAATAATATGAACGATATCCTGGGGGGGTGTCCCCTATTTACCAGAAACTATAACTACTATATAGATACTGCCGGCAACGTCTATTTACAGGGAGAGTAATATAATTACTATCAAGACTGCCCCCGATGTACAATAATCTACTCTATCAGACTGCCCCTATGTACGAAATAATAACTAACTATACTACTGCCCCCCGACAAAATATGTACAGGGAATATAACTCGCTATAATACTAACGTTGCCCCATGTACAGCAAATATAACTACTATAAATACTGCCGTGGCCTTCCTATGTACAATGGAGAATAACTACTATAATACTGCGGTCCCTATGTACATTAATATACTACTATATACTGCCCCATGTACAGAATTACTACTAGACTATAATCCTGTGCGCGGGCGGGGGGGGGGGGGGGTCCTATGAAAAATAGTACACGGAGAATATAGGACTACTATAATAGCTGCTCCCTATGTACAGGAAAATACTACTATAATACTGGCCAGAGGGGGGCCCTATGTAACATGGAATATGACTAGCTGTATAATACTCCGGCCCTAGAGTCAGAACCATCTCCTCCTCCTCCTAATCAACGGACAGACATCAGACACACAGACCCTGGGACTCCTCCTCCTCCTCATATACCCAGACATCAACGACACACAGGCAGACCCTCCGGGTCTCCTCCTGAATAAGCACCATACTCAGATTACAAACAGGTGACCGGGCCGATCTCGCTCACTCCTCTAATACACATACAAGGAGATCAGGACACGAACAGACCTCTCCTCCTCTCCTAAATACACATACATCATACAGGCACAGACCTCTGTCGAGGGTGTCGCGTCAGTCCTCCTTCCTCCTAATCACATACATCAGGACAACAGCCCTCTCCTCCTCATCCTAATACACAGACAATCCAGGAACACAGACCATCTCTCCTCCTAATACACAGACTCAGGACACGGACGCTCCTCCTCCTCCTAATACACAGACATCAGGAACAACACGACCTCAGTCTCTCCTATAGCGGGACATGACATTCAGGACACACAGACGCGTCATCCATCCTAGTTCCCCTCACTCCTAATAGGGCAACAGCATCAGGACACACTAGTACCTGCTCCATCCTCCGAATACGCAACATCAGGGACACACACAGACCTCTCCCCTCCTCCTAATACCCAGACATCAGGACACACAGACCTCCGGCTCCTCCTCCTAATACGAGACAGACAATCAGGACAAACACAGACCTCTCCTGTCGTCCATCCCCCGATCCTAATACACAGACTCAGGACACCACGACCTCTGCCTCCTCCTAATACACAGACATCAGGCACACAGACCATCGTCCGTCCTCCTAATACAGAAACACATCACAATCAGATACAACACAGACCTCAGGTATCCTCCTCCTAATAAAGCACAGACTCCAGGACACCGAGGTTGGGACAACCTCCTCCTCCTCACTAATACCAGACATCAGGAAACACAGATCTCTCCGTCCTCCTCTCATCAGAGGTTAGTTCACTGAGCAGGACACATTCCACACAGCGATACCTCTCCTCCCCCTCTCAATACAAACATACATCATACACACAGACCATCTCCTCTACTCCTGGAGCCTCGCTGTTCTAATACACAGAACCAAGTGGAAGGATTCATGACACCCGGACCCTCTTCACTCCTCCTCCTTACACAGAACATTCCAGTACACAACAAGATCACCTCGTGTCGGGAGTCCTCCTCCTACTCCCAGACATCAGGTACACGGACGGACCTCGTCCTCCTCCTCCTAATCCACAGACATCATGACACACGATTCATCTCCCCTCCTCCTCAATACGACAGACATCAGGACACCAGACCTCTCCTCCGCCATCCTAATACACAGACATCAGGAACCCACAAGACCTCATCCCTCGTCCTCCTCCTCCTAATACACAGACATATCAGGACACAACCGACCTCTTCCGCACCTCCTCCTCATACACATCAGACTATCAGACACACAGATCTCTCCTCCTCCTCCTCATACCAGACAGTCAGAATCGACCACAACCGCATGCGCATCCGGAAAAGGGGAGAAAGAAGGGAAGTTGAAGGCGGGAAGAGGGGGTGCGTGTGGCCAGTCAACATGACGCTGGAAGTGGCGACAGACACAAAAGTACAGATGGGGAACAACAGCTCTGACCCTCATCCTCCTCCTCCTAATACTAACAGACATCAGACACACAGACCCTCAAGAATCAGAATACGCATCCTGGTAAGGAGGGGAGCTCGGGCATAATATCTACATCAGTACATAAAGAGCAGACCACTTTTCTCCGAAACCATCCTCCTCCTCCTAATACACCTGACATCATGACACTGCAGACCTCGCTCAATCCTCCGTAAGTACACAGATATCAGGCACGACAGACCTCTGTATCCTCCTCTCCTAATCATCACAGACGATCACGGTACACACAAGACCTCTCCATCCTTCCTCCTAATACCCAGACATCAAGGACAAACAGGCAACTTTGGGACCTTCTCGCGTACTCCTCCTCCTCCTATACACAGAGACATCAGTACACATAAGGGGGGGGACAGAACCTCTTCCTGCCTCCTCCTAAGACAAGACATCAGGACACACAACCTCGCCTCCTCACTCCTAATACACAGACATCATTACACACAACGCATCTCCTCCTCCTTCCTAAACCAGACATCAGGACACACAGACGAGGGGATTCTCCTCCCTTCACCTGCTATACCACATCCGATGGCAGGACACACGAAGACCTCTCCTCTCTCCTAATACACACAGAAAACATCAGGACGCACAGAGCGACAGACGTCACGAGTCCTCTCCACCCCTCCTAATAGGCAGCAACAGACATCAGGACACCAGGGGACCCGTGCTCCTCTCCTGAATAGCGCGCAGGACATCAGGACACACATACCGCTCCCTCTGCTGGCCTAATACACGCGACATCAGACACACACCGCTCCTCCTCCTGCCTAATCACACAGTACATCAAGGACCCACTGAGTACCTCTTCCCTGTCCTCCTCCCTAAATACACAGACATCAGACACACCGACCTCGGGGGTCCTCTCCTCTCATATACACAGAGACATCAGGACACACAGACTCCCCTTCCTCCTCCTAATACACCGAACATGCGGACCCAGACTCTCCTCCCTCCTCCTGGAATAAACAACAATACTGTGGGATCAGACACACAGACCTCTACCTCCTCCTAATGACACAGACATCAGGACACACAGACCTCTCATCCTCAATACCCAGACAGTCAAGGACCCACAGACCTCAATCCTTAGCCTAATACACATACATCAGGAACACACGGGAGTACCTTCCTTAGGTCGGTGGACCTACCTAATAACACAGTACATCAAAGACACGCAGTACCAAAAAATACAAAAAAATCGACTCCTCTCCGCCTAATACACAGACATCAGGAACAACACAGAGGGACCTCAAGTCCGTCTCCTCCTAATACACAGACAATCAGTCACACATCAGACCTCCTCCTCCTCCTAATACACATAGCTTCATGAGGTGCACCAGCAGACCTCTCCTTTCTCCTCTCCTCCTCCCTAATACCACAGACAATCAGGACACCAGACCTTTCCTCCTATACATAGACCTCAGACACACAGAGCCATCCTCCTCCTCCTCCTAATAACACCAACATCAGGACACAGCAGAACCCTCTCCTCCTCCTCCATATACCAACTCAGTACACAACAGACCCCTCCTCCTAATACAACAGACATAACATGACAACACAGGACCTCTCTTCCTCCTAATACAACACATCAGGACACACATAACCTCTGAGACCTCTCCTGCCTCCGTCCTCCTAATCACAGACATCAGTTGACACAACAGACCTCTCCTCCTCCTATACGCAGATCAGGACACATAGACCTCTCCTCCCTCCTAATACAACAACAGAACATCAGACACACAGACTCTCCTCCTCCTAATAAGGGCAACAGACAATCAGACAACACAGACAAATCTCGTCCTCCTAATACACAGACATCATGACACAACAGAAAAACAGACCTCCGCCTCGATTCTGTCTAATACACAGACAGGTCATGACACACAGACCTCTCCTCCTATACAGGCAGACATAGGGGACATCCAGACCGCGTCCTCCTACTACAGCAGACAATCAGGACAGGCCAGACCATCTCCTCCTCCTAATCCACAGACAAGGGTCAGGACACACAGACACTCCTCCTCCTCCTAAGACACAGACATCAGGGACACCATACCTCTCCTGCCTCCTATACACAGGCACAGGGAACCTCTTTCTCGGCGTGGAAGGGTAAACCACAGGCACATGGACCATCTCTCCTCTCATGACACTTGCATTGTGCTTTGCACCTTCGTCTGTGCCCATAACATCCCTTCTAACCTGTCTCCTCCTATTACACCGTCCCGGTGTCTTCCCTCAGTCGGCTGCAGACCTGTCATTGTCACCTCCATGGGGTCCGGTTCCTTCCTCCCCCGAGCCCGATCCCGGGGGGGCGTCCCAAGAAGGCACGGCCGCATTGACCCCTCCCTGTGCAGGTTCAACAACCCCCCATCCATACATGCAGTGGATACATAGTGTCATGGGAATGTTCTTACCTAATGGATGGCATGGTTTCTGTCCTCTCCTCTCGTTCTTTTCCCTCTGTCGGTCTGTCTTTTCCTCCCGTGCTCTGTGCTCTTCTCCTATATATCATCTTTGGCGCCACTCCCCCCCTACTTCTGAAAATCCTTCACTCACTGTCTTCCCCACCTCCCGGCTCGCCCCTCCTCTATAGAATGAAAAACACCACCCCTCCCCTGGCATCTCTCAGCCCCTCGCCTCCAAGTCGTCTCCCAAATGCCTACGCTCATCCCTCGGGGGCCACATCAGGCCCATTTCACGGCATGAGCATGGGTCACATGTGATAGTGAGATTCTGGGCCCCCGGGCATGAGGAGAGGGGCACAGGTTCATGCTGGCAGTGGTCTCACGTTACGATCACCGCCCCACCAAGACACAGACTGTAAATAGAGGCGATGGATCTGACCGGGCAAGAGCAATGCAGGGGCGGCACACCGGGTCCCAATCCACTCTGTGATACTCCAATTAACAGATGGAGGGAGAGATGAGAAAGAGGGGATGTGCGCATCAGAAAATAAACCTAACCAAAAATAGTGGCACAATAAATAACATTGTTAATATGATCAATGTTAACATGGGTAATATTATACAGTGTAACCTAATGATACAATGTAACAGTGGGTATATTATACAGTGGTACCTAATGATACAATGTTCAGGGGGGTATTATACAGTGGTAACCTCATGATACAATGTAACAGGGGAGGTATTATACAGTGTAACCTAATTAGATACCAATGTAACAGGGGGGTATTATACAGTGTAACCTAATGATAATGTAACATGGGTATTATACAGTGGGTAACCTAATTATACAATGTAACGGGGGATAATAACAGTGTAACCTAATGATACAATGTAACAGGGATATATTTACAGTGTAACCTAATGATACAGTGTAACATGGAGTATATTATACAGTGTAACCTAATGATACAATGTAACAGGGGGATATTATACCAGTGTAACCTAATGACAAATTAACAGGTGGGTATTATACCAGTGTAACCTAATGATACATGTAACAGGGGGGATAATTATACAGTGTAACCATAATGATACAATGTAACAGTGGAAGTATATTATACATGTACCCTAATGATGCAGTGTAAGGGAGAGATATACAGTGTAACCTAATATGATACAATGTACAGGGGGATAATAGTACAGTGTAACTAATGATCAATGTCACAGGGGGGATATTAATCAGTGTAACCTAATGATACAATGTAACAGGGGGATATTATACAGTGTAACCTATGATACAATGTAACAGGGGGGTTTAAGTTGTAACCTATTAATACAATGTACGGGGGATAAATACAGTGAACCTAATGATACAATGTAACAGGGGGGATTTATTATACATGGTAACCTATGAAATCATGTAACAGGGGGGGATATTAGTACAGTGTAACCTAATGAAATACATGTAACACGTTGGGATATTATACAGTTAACCTAATGATACAATGTAACAGCGGGTGATATATACAGTGTACCTAATGATACAATGTAACAGGGGGAATAAAATACAGTGTAACCTAATGATACAATGGTAACAAGGGGGATATTATACAGTGTAACCACCTAATTGATTACAATGTAACACGGGGGATATTATACAGTGTAAACCTAATGATATACAATGTAACAGTGAATATTAATACAAGTGGGTAACCCTCAACATGATACAATGTTGGATCAGGGGGATATTATACAGTGTAACCTAATGATACAATGTAAACAGGGGGGATATTATACGTGTAACCTAATGATACAATGTAACCGGGGTGATATTATACAGGTAACCTAATGATACAATGTAACAGGGGGATATAAGTGGTAACGCAATAATGATACTGGACAGGGGGTATTATACATGTAACCGAATTATACAATGTTAACGTGTGGGATATTACTGTGTAACCTAATAGCATACAATGTAACAGGGGGGATATTATTACAGTGTAACCTAATGATACATGTTAACAGGGGAATATTATACAGTGTAACCTAATGATACAATGTAACAGGGGGATATTATACAGTTAACCTATTGATACAATGTACAGGATAATAAAGTGTAACCTATGATCAATGTAACAGGGGGAATATTATACAGTGTAACCTAATGATACAATTAACAGGGGGGATATTAATAAACCAGTGTAACCTAATGAAAACAATGTAACAGGGGGATATTATCGGGTGTAAACCTATGTAACAATGTACAGGGGGATATGTAAACAGTGTAACCTATGATAAATGTAACATGGGGGATATTATCACAGTGTAACCTAATGATGCAATGTACAGGTGGATTATACATGGAACCTATGATACAATGAACGGGATATTATACAGTGTACCTAATGATACAATTTGAACAGGGGATATTATAGACGTGTAACCTAATGATACAATGTAACATTGGGATATTATACTTGGGTTAACCTAATGATACAATTATACAGGGGGATATTTACAGTGTAACCTAATGATACAATGTAACAGGGGGGATATTATACAGTGTAACCTAATGATACAATATAACGGGGATATTATCAGTGTAACCTAATGATACAATGTAACAGGGGGTATATTTAATACATGTTAACCTAAGGGATACAATGTAACAGGGGGGCATATTATACAGTGTAACCTAATGAAACAATGTAACAGGGATATTATACAGTGTAAACCTATGATCAATGTAACAGGGGATATTATACATGTAACCTAATGATACATGTACAGGGGGATATTATACAGTGTAACCTAATGATACAATGTAACGGGGATATTATACAGTGGTAACCTAATGAACTAATGTAACAGGGGGAATATTATACAAGTGTAACCTAATGATACAATGTAAAGGGCTGGGATTATACCAAGTCTGGTACACCCAATTATGACAAATACACAGGGGATATTAACGGTTTAAACCTAATAGAATAATGTACAACAGGGGATAATTATACAGTGTAAACCCTAATGATACATGTAACAAGGGGGGTAATTATACAGTTGTAACCTAATGATGAATGTAATAGGGGGAAATATTATACAGTGTAAAACCGTAATGCTACACGAATGTAACAGGGGATATTATAGTTGTAAACCTATAATAGCAATGTGAACATGGGGAATTACCCTATATAGCCCTAAAGGGGAATATGAGGTAACCTAATGTACAATGTAACAGGGGGATATTATACGGAACTGTAATTACATGGTTATACATAACTAGATACAACTGTAACAGGGGGACTATTATACGGTGTGTCACCTATGATACTAGCATGTACGGCAGGGCAACGGGTATTTTATACAGTTGTACCTAATGATATAAATGTAACAGGGGTGGATATTATAACAGTGTAAGCACTAATGATACAGTGTAACAGGGAGTATATTATACATTGTAACCTAATGATACATGTAACAGGGGGAATATTATACATGTTAACCTAATGATAAATGTAACGGGGGGATAGTATCATGTGTAACCTAATGATACAATGTAACAGGGGGGATATTATACAGTGTAACCTAATGATACAATGTAAACAGGGGGGGATGTATACAGTGTAAACCTAATGGATTAACAATGAACAGTCATAATAATACATGTTATATCTATATCATTCATTACAAATGTAAACACAGTGTGATACTGTACTGATATCAATAATTCATCATATGACGATACAATTAACATTTTGGTTATAGTATAACACGTGATAAAAGTAACAATAATCTAATTCCCCATAGTGATACCACGGCCACTAAAGTGTTTTCTTCCATGACAAAGCCAATGACTTGATAATATTGTCCTTGAATATGATCTACTTGTGCGTATGACATGAGATTTCAATGATCTTGTATGATGGATGATGGGGGTGATGTCTGGAGCCGGAGGCTCGGTTTCTTATCTTTATGGTTTAAGGTGGGGATATAGCTAGAACATAAAAACTGGCAGGAATCCATGACTCCCACATTGTCAGTTGTCACCCTCTACACGTACCTCTCATCCTTCCTCTCTCCCCTACCTCCGGGTCCCATGGAAACGTCATACAAAATCTTTCCTTTCCCAAACATCGAGGCCGGTGGTGGGGCAACTTACATATATACAGGATAGGAGTAGTATACTTGTATGGTCCATATACAGGAGTAGCGAGTAGTAGTACTGTGCTGTGTCCATATAATACAGTAAAAGTAGTATCTGTGCTGTGCCATATGATACAGGATAGGAGTAGTATTATCTGCTTGCTTATATTGCAGGACAGGAGTAGTAGTACTGGGTGTCTGTGCCCATATATCCAAGTTAGGAGTAGTAGTACTGTGCTGGTGCCATATATACAGGATAAGAGTAGTAGTACTCTGCTGTGCTTTATATACAGGACAGGAGTGTAGTACTTGGCCCATATATACAGGATAGGATTAGTAGTACTTGGCTGTGGTCCATATATACAGGATAGGGTAGTAGTACTGTGCTGTGCCCATATATACGGAAGAGTAGTAGTGTACTGTGTTGGTGCCCCTATGTAACAGATAGGAGTTGGTAGTACTGTGCTGTGCACATATATAACAGGATAGGAGTAGTATTATTGTGTTGTGCCCATATATACAAACGATAAGTAAGTAGTACTGTGGATGTGCCCATAAATACAGGATGGAGTAGTAGTACTGTGCTGTGCCCTATATACCGAATAGGAGCAGTAGTAACTAGTGCTGTGCTCATATATAAACAGGATAGGATAGTGTACGTGTCTGTGCCCATAATACAGGATAGAGTAGTGGTATACTGTTTTGTGCTCATATATTACAGGATAGGAGTAGTAGGACTGTATGTGCCCATATATAAACAGGATAGGAGTGGTGTACGGTGCTGTGCCCCATATATACAGGATAGGAGTAGTATTTTCTGTGGTTGTGGCCCATATATACAGGAAGGAAGTAGTAGTACTGTGTTGGTCCATATATACAGGATAGGATTAAGTAGTACTGTGATGTTCCCATATATACCGATAGTAGTGGTAGTACGGTGCTGTGCCCATATCTACCGGATGTAGTAGTAAGTACTAGGTGGTTGTGCCCATAATACAGATGAGTAAGTAGTACTGTGTTGTGGGCCATATATACAGGATGAGAGTAGTACTGGATGTGCCCATATATACAGGATGAAGTATAGTACCCCCGTGCTGGTGGCAATATATAACAGGATAGGATTAGTTAGTACTGTGCATGTTGCCCATATTACAGGATAGGAGTGGTGTAGGTGGCTCTGTTGCCCGAAATAATACAGAATAGGATAAGGTAGTACTGTGCTTGCCCATATTATGTCCACTTCTTCTATCTTAAGTACAGTAGCAGTCCCCCGCAATCCAATGTAAAGATCTCCAACCATCTGCGGAACAGTAGAGATTTCCTACCTACAATAGAGATCTGTAATATATTAACAGAACTGCTTTAACTATGGAGGTCCCACCTTTTATCCGCCTGACAATGTACAGATCCTAACAGAGTCCTCCTCTGGTCCCACCTCACAAGTCTGCAGTGTATGACCTGAGCCGTCCATTATATATCATTAGTCCACACATTTATCAGAACCAGTGCAGTCTGGCTCATGTGGGTTACATGTTTAGTGTGTAAGGGGCGCCAGATTTCTTCAATCTTCAATACTGCCGCTCTGTCTTCATTAATCTAGCGCCTCCCTTTTATACGTCATACAGATCCATGTGACAGTGATGTAATACAAGTCACCAAGATACCATTAACAAGTGATTTAATACAGTCATACATGATACAATGTAACAGTGAAATTATACTCATACAAGATACAATGTGAACAGTGATGTGTAACAGTCACACAATAGACAATGTAACAGTGATGATAACAGTCATACAAGAATACAATTGACATGAATGTATACATTCACACAGATACATGTGACAGTGATGTAATACAGGTCACACAGGATACATGTGGACAATTGATGTATACAAGTCAGAAACACAAAGTACAATGTGACCTGCTGTAATAACGGGTCATATACAAGATACAATGTAGACATTGATGTATACAGCCCACAAGATCAATGTGAACAAGTGATGTATACAGTCAACACGATACAAATGTGACGTTGATGTATACTGTCACACAATACAATTAGACATTGATTTATACAGTCACAAATCAACAGATACAGATGTGGACAAGTGAATTTAACGGTCACACAAGATACAATGTGACAGTGATGTATACTTTCATACAGGATACAATGTGACAGTTGATGTATACAGTCACAACAAGAAAAATGTGACAGTGATGTTACAAGTCACACAAGATTCCCAGTTACAGTGGAAATGTTGTACAGTCAATACAAGAATACAATATAACAGTGATGTGTACAGTCATACATATACATGTGTCAGTTGGATGTATCCAGTCACACAGATCAGTGACAGTGATGTATACAGTCACACAAGAGACAAGTGACAGTTGATTTATACAGTCACACAAGATACAATTTGACCCAGTATGTATCGTCACACAAGATACATGTGACAGTGATCTTACAGTCCATACAGGATACAAAGTGACAGTGATGTATCAGTCACACAGGATACAATGTGACAGTGATGTATACGTCCGTACAAGATACAATGTAACAGTGATGTGTAACAGTCATAAAGATACCAATGTCACAGTGGATGTGATAACAGTCCATACAAGATACAATGTGACAGTGATGTAGAACGGTCCATACAGATACAATTGACAGTGATGTATCAGTCGACAGATACCATGTACAGTGATGTTCAGTCATACCATATACAATGTGACAGTGATGTGTACAGTCCATACCAGTACAATGTACATGATGTTTACAGTCACACAAGATCAATGTACAGTGATTGTTACAGTCATACAAGAGTCGACAACAATGTGACAGTGATGTTAACAGTCAATGACAAGAACAAGGTACAGTGATGATGTACGTCATACAAGATACCAATTTGACAGTGAATGTATAACAGTCCACAGAATAACAATGTAACAGTGATGTATAGAACAGGTCACACAAGATACAATGGGCAGTGATATGTAATACATTCCACCCAGATACAATGTGACAGTGATTGTATAACAGTCCCATCAAGCTACAATGTTACATGATGTATCAGTCACACACAGAATACAAATGTTGACAGTGATAGTATAACAGGTCACGTACCAGATACAATGTGACAGTATGTACTAACAGTCACCCAAGATACATGTGACAGTGAATGTATACAGTCACACAGAATTACACGTACTACTACTCCTATCCTGTATATATGGGCACAGCACCGTACTACCACTCCTATCCTGTATATATGGGCACATCACAGTACTACTACTCCTATCCTGTATATATGAGCACAACACAGTACTACTACTCCTATCCTGTATTATTGGGCACAGCACAGTACTACTACTCCTATCCTGTATATATGAGCACAGCACAGTACTACTGCTCCTATTCTGTATATATGGGCACAGCACAGTACTACTACTCCTATCCTGTATATATGGGCACATCACAGTACTACTACTCCTATCGTGTATATATGGGCACAACACAATACTACTACTCCTATCCTGTATATATGTGCACAGCACAGTACTACAACTCCTATCCTGTACATAGGGGCACAACACAGTACTACTACTCCTATCCTGTATATATGGGCACAGCACAGTACTACTACTCCTATCCTGTATATATGGACACAGCACAGTACTACTACTCCTATCCTGTATATATGGGCACAGTACTACTACTCCTGTCCTGTATATATAAGCACAGCAGAGTACTACTACTCTTATCCTGTATATATGGACACAGCACAGTACTACTACTCCTAACTTGTATATATGGGCACAGCACAGTACTACTACTCCTGTCCTGCATATATAAGCACAGCAGAGTACTACTACTCCTATCCTGTATATATGGACACAGCACAGTACTACTACTCCTATACTGTATATATGGACACAGCACAGTACTACTACTCCTATCCTGTATATATGGACACATGACAGTACTACTACTCCTATCCTGTATATATGTAAGTTGCCCCACCACCGGCCTCGATGTTTGGGAAAAGGAAGATTTGTAATGACGTTTCTCATGGGACCCGGAGGTAGAGGAAGGAGAGAGTCGTGTAGAGGGTGACACCTGACAATGTGGGAGTCATGGACCTGCCAGTTTTATGTCTCCCTATATCACACCTGACACCATAAAGATAAGAACCCGAGCCTCCGGCTCCAGACATCACCCCCATCATCCATCATACAAGATCATTGACATTCTCATGTCATAAGCCACAATAGATCATATTCAAGGACAATATTATCAAGTCATTGGCTTTGTATGGCAGAACACTTGTATGTGGCCCGTGGTATCACTATGGGGATTAGATTATTGTTACTTTTTATCACTGTTATACTATACACCAAATGTTACTTTGTATCGTCATATGATGATTATTTGATATCAGTTACAAGTATCACACTGTGTTTACATTGTAATGATTATATAGATATAACAGTATTATTATGACTGTTACATTGTATCATTAGGTTACACTGTATAATATCCCCCCTGTTACATTGTATCATTAGGTTACACTGTATAATATCCCCCCTGTTACATTGTATCATTAGGTTACACTGTATACTATCCCCCCTGTTACATTGTATCATTAGGTTACACTGTATAATATCCCCCTGTTACATT
>WNYA01000300.1:127378-155269 GCA_019512145.1 Engystomops pustulosus | reverse complement strand
TTGTACATTATATCATTAGGTTACACCGTATAATTCCCCCGGTTACAGGGTACATTGGTTTCACTGTGATAATATCCCCTGTTACATTGTAATCATTAGGTTACACTGTATAATATCCCCCCTGTTACATTGTATCATTAGGTTACACTGTATAATTCCCCCTGTGAATTGTATAATTAGGTACACATGTATAATATGTCCCCACTATTACATTTGCATCATTAGGGTACACTGTATAATTACCCCCCGTTACTTGTATCATTAGGTTACAATGTATAATATCCCCATTGTTAATTATATCAGTAGGTGACACCGGATAATATCCCCTGTTACATTGTATCATTAGGTTACACGTATAATATCCCCCTGGTACATTGTATCATTAGGTTACACTGTATAATATTCCCCCTGTTACATTGTATCATTAGGTTACATGTATAATAATCCCCCGTACATTGTTATATTAGGTTACACGGTATTAATATCCCAGGTACATTGTATCATTAGGTTACACTCGTCTAATATCCCCCTGTACATTGTATCTTAGGTTAATGTCTAATATCCCCTGGTACATTGTATATTAGGTACATGTATAAAGATCCCCACTGTGAATTGGTATCATTAGGTTAACATTGTCTAATCTCCCCCTGTTACATTGTATCATTAGGTTACACTGTATAATATCCCCGTTTATATGATATCATTAGGTTCATGTATAATATCCCCCCTTGTTACATGATCATTAGGTGAAACTGTTTTATAATAGCCCCTGTTACATTGTGGATCATGAGGTGACCCAGTATAATCTCCCCCTGTTACATTGCTTATTCGGGTAGATCACTGTATAATATCCCCCCTGTTACATTGTATAATTAGGTGCAATGTATAATTCCGTTATATTGGATATTAGGTTACCGTATAATATCCCCAATGTTACATGTATCATTAGGTTACACTGCTAATATCCCCACTACATTGTACATAGGTACACTGATCAAGCCCCCCTGTTACATTGTTTATCATTAGTTACCCAGGATAATACCCCCTGTTACATGTATCATTAGGTTACACTGTATAATATCCCCTCTGGGGTACCCCACTTTTGTATCATTAGGTTACACTGTATAATATCCCCGTTACATTGTATCATTAGGTTACACTGTAAATATATCCCTGTTACATGTATCATTAGGTTACACTGTATAATATCCACCCATGTACATTGTATCATTAGTTACACTGTATAATATCCACCTGTTACATTGCCTCATTAGGTTACACTGTTATAATTCCCCCTGTGTTACATTGTATCATTAGGTTACACTGTTAATATCCCCCCTGTTCCTGTTACATTGTAATCATTAGGTGACACTGTATAATATCCCCCACTGTACATTGTATCATGAGGTTACACTGTAAATATCCCCTGTACATTGTTATATTAGGTTACACTGTATAATATACCCCTGTGACATTGTATCATTAGGTTACAATGTATAATATCCCCCCGTAAATGGTTACATTAGGTACACTGTATAAGATCCCCCCTGTTACATTGTATCATTAGGTTTAACACTGTATAATCCCCCTGTTACATTGTATCATAGGTTACCCAGTATAAATCCCCCTGGTTTACATTGTATCATTAGGTTTTAAACTGTTATAATATCCCCCCTGTTACATTGTATCATTAGGTTACACTGTATAATAATCCCCTGTTAATGGTATTCCCAAAATTTAGGTACACTGTATAATATGACCCCCCTGTTGTTACATTGGATCATAGGTTATACACTGTATTAATATCCCCCGTTACATTGTATAATTAGGTACACGTATTAATATACACCTGTGACATTATATCATAGGTACCTGTTAATATCCACCCTGTTACATTGGATCATTAGCGTTTCCAAGGTATAATATCCACCTGTTACATTGAATCATTAGGTTACACTGTATAATACCCCCCCTCGGTACATTGTATCATTCGGTTACACGGTACAATATTCCCCCTGTTTTGTTTTTAAAAAAAAAACATGTATCATAGGTTACACCTGTAAATATCCCCCTGTTACTTTGTATCATTAGGTTACATGGATAATCCCCCTGTCATGTATCATTAGGTTACATGTATAATATACTCTTTACACTGCATCGTTAGGTAAACTGTATAAAGATACTCCATGTTACATTGTATCATAGGTTACTGTATAATATCCCCCAGGTGACATCGTCCTCATAGGTTACACTGTATACATATCCCCCCTGTAACATGTATAGTAGGTTACAAGTATTAATATCCCCCTGGTACATTGTATCATTAGGTACAGTTATAATATCTCCCTGTTAAACTGTATCATTAGGTTCAATGTAGAATATACTCCCTGTTTCATGGTATCATAGGTTACACTGTATACGAGCCCCCTGTTACATTGTTCAAAGGTGTACACGTATAATACCCCCCTTTACAGGTTCACTTAGGTTACACGTATAATAACCCCCCTGTACATGTATCATTTAGGTTACAATGTATAATATCCCCCCTGTTTACATGTTAAGTAGGTGACCACTGTTATAATACCCCTGTTAATAGTATCACAGGTTTACATGTATTATAATTAGACTCCATGTTACATGTATCAGTAGGGTACACTGTATAATATAACCCTGTTACATGTATCATTATACAATTGTTATTATGGTGCCACTATTTGGTTATTTTCTCTGCGACATCTTTCTATCTCTACATTTTATATGGGTACCAGAGTGGGATTGGACCCCGGTGGCCCCGGCATGTCGCCCGGTCAGAACATCGCCTCTATTAAGTTGTGTATTGGTGGGGGTTGGAAGTGAAGAACACGCCAGATGATTGCACTTCCTCTCCAGCGGCAGAATCTTCACTATACATGTGCCCATTTAATGCTGTGAATGGAGATGGGGGCGGGATGCGAGGATGGAGAGATGGAGGGAGGGGAGGAGAGATGCAGGGTGGGGGGGGGTCTTTCTTCTATGAGGGAGGGGGAGGGGGAAAGCAGTGGAAGGATTTCAGAGGGGGGGGCCCCCCGGGCGCATGGAGATGATCTATAGAGACAGATGCACGAGCAGGAAGAAGACGACAGAGGAGGAAGAAGAAGGACAGAAACTGCCATTCCATCGTAAGAACATCCATACACTATGTATCCAGTGCATGTATGAGAGGGGGTGTTGTTGTCTTGTTGTAACCTGCACATGGAGGGGTCCTGCGCGTGGAGGGCTGGGGGAGGAATGGAACCGGAATGGAGGTGACAAGACGGTCTGCGCATGATGGAACGCGAAAAGATCCCCGGCGACTGGTGTAATAGGAAAGGAGGAGAAGGGGAATGTATGGGAAGCAGAGGTGCCAAAGCCAAGGGCAAGTTGTATGAGAGGAAGCGAGGTCCCTGTGGCCGGGTATTAGGAGAAGAGGTCCTGTGCTGTGTATTAGGAGCGAGGAGAGGGCTGAGTTCCGCGATTGTCTGGGTATTAGGAGGAGGAGGAGATGTCTGGGTGTCTATGTATGTGTATTAGGAGGAGGAGAGGTCTGTGTGTCCTGATGTCTGTGTATCGGGGAGAGGTCGTGTGTCCTGATGTCGTGATAGGAGGAGCGGTCTGCGGGTGTCCTGAGTCTGTGTATTAGAAGAATGAGGAGAGGTCTGTGTGTCCTGATATCTGTGTATTAGGAGAGGAGAGGTTCGTGGGTCCTGATGTCTGTGTCTTAGGAGAGGAGAGGTCTGTGTGTCTGATGTCTTGTATTAGGAGGAGGAGGTCTATGTGTCCTGAGTGCTGGGTATAGGAGGAGGAGAGGTATCTGTGGTCTGCTTGTCTGTGTCTTAGGAGGAGGAGGAGGAGAGGTCTGTGTGTCCGGATGTCTGTGTATTAGGAGGAAAGGAAAGAGGTCTGTGGGTCCTGATGTCTGTGTATTGGAGGAGGGTCTGGATGTCCTGATGTCTGTGTAATTATGAGGAGGGAGAGAGAGGTCTGTGTGTCCTGATGTTGTTGTATTAGGAGGAGGCGAGAGGTACTGGGGTCCTGATGTCTATGTATTAGGAGGAAAGGTTCTGTGTGATCCGATGTCGGTGTATAGGAGGAGGAGGAGGAGGAGGAGAGGAGAGGTCTGTGGGCCTGATGTATTGTGGAAGAGGAGGAGAGGTCTGTGGGTATGATGTCTGGTGATTAGGAGGAGAGGAGCGGTCTGTGTGTCCTGTGTCTGTGTATTAGGAGGAGAAGGAGAGGTGGTGTGTCCTGCTGTCTGTGTATTAGGAGGAGAGGTATGTTGTTCCTGATGTCTGTGTATTAGGATAAGGAGAGGTGTGTGTCCTGAGTCGGTGTATTAGGAGGCGAGGTCGGGTGTCCTGATGTCTGTGTATTAGGAGAGGAGAGAGGTCGTGGGTACTGCTGGTTGTGTATTAGGAGGAGGAGGAGAGTCTGTGTGTCCTGATGTCTGGTATTAGGAGGAGGAAGGACGAGTCTGTGTGTCTGATGTCTGTGTATAGGAGGAGAGGAGTGAGGCTGTGTGTCCTGATGTTGGTGTATAGGAGGAGGAGGAGAGGTCTGGGTCCTTGGTCTGGTAGTAGGAGGAGGAGGACGAGGTCTGTGTGTCCTGATGTTGTGTATTAGGAGGGGAGGAGGAGAGGTCTGTGTGTCCTGATGTCTGTGTATTAGGGGAGGGACGAGGTCTGGTGTCCTGATGTATGTGTATAGGAGGAGAGAGCGTTCTGTGGGTCCTTGATGTCTTGTGTATTGGAGGAGAGGAGAGGTATTATGTGGGTCCTGATGTCTGTGGATAGGAGGAGGAGGAGAGGTCGTGCTGTGTGTCCGAATGTCTGGTATTAGGAGAGGAGGAGAGGTCTGTGTGTTCCTGATGTCTGGGTATTAGGAGGCGGAGGGAGGTCTGTGAGTCCTGATGTTGGTATAGGAGGAGGAGGAGAGGTCTGTGTGTCCTGATGTCTGTGTATTAGGAGGAGGAGGAGAGGTCTGTGTGTCCTGATGTCTGTGTATTAGGAGGAGGAGGGAGGTCTGTGTGTCCTGATGTCTGTGTATTAGGAGGAGGAGGGAGGTCTGTGTGTCCTGATATCTGTGTATTAGGAGGAGAGGAAGGTCTGAGTGTCCTGTTGTCAGTGTATTAGGAGGAGGAGGCGAGGTTGGGTCCGGATGTATGTATATAGGAGGAGGAGGAGCAGGTATGTGTGTTCCGAGGTCTGTGTTATTAGGAGGAGGAGGAGAGGTCTGTAATGTGTCGATGTCTGTGTATTAGGAGGAGGAGGGAGAGGTCTGTGTGTCCTGAATGTGTCTGGTATGAGGAGGAGGAGGAGAGATCTGTGTGTCCTGATGTCTGTATTAGGAGGAGGAGCGAGAGGTCATGTGTGGTCTGCTTGTGGTGTATTAGGAGGAGGAGGAGAGGTCTGGGTTGTCCTGATGGTCTGTGTATTCGGAGGAGGAGGAGAGGTATGTGTGTCTGATTGTCCTGTTGTATGAGGAGGAGAGGAGAGATCTGTGTGTCTGATGTCTGGTATTAGGAGGAGGAGGAGAGGTACGTTGTCTGATGCTGTATTGGGAGGGGAGGAGGTCTGTGTGTCCTGATGTCTGGATTAGGAGGAGGAGGAGAGGTCTGTTGTGTCCTGTGTCTGTGTATAGGAGGAGAGAGAGGTCTGTGTGTCCTGAATGTCTGTTGTAGAGGAGGAGGAGGAGAGGTCGGTGGGTCCTGCGTCTGTGTTGAGGAGGAGGAGAGAGATTCTGGTGTCCTGATGTCTGTGTATTAGGCGGAGGAGAGGTCTGTGTGTCCTTGATTGTCTGTCCCTTTCAGCGGCCGCGTGAGGCCGAGTTCAGTGAGGGGGGGGCGTGGGCTGGGGTGTACTCCGACGGGTGGCCCCAGGATGCCCCACGAGAATGGGCGTGGCCCGGGTCAGGCGAGTTGCCCTCTTCCCTCGTCGCGGCGGCCGTCATCCGGTGGGCCTCCCGGTCTTGCGCCGTCCACTTGAAGCACCCCGATCGTGGTCATGTGTGGGGGGGCGCGGCGCCTCCATGCCCGGTCTGACCTCCACGTCCATCCCCCACCCCCTCATTTATTACACGGGGGGCCTAGGCGGGCAGTCCAGCGGCGGCGTAGGTGGCATGCGGTTCCACATGGTTGGAGGAGAAGACGGCGTGGGTTGGTGGCGGCCGCAGTTGTGGCGGCCGGCGCCGGGGCTGCCGGGTGTCCGAAGGTTGGTCGCCGGCGAGGTTGGAGGCCCCGGGATTTCCGTAGGGTGCGGGGGCTGAGGGAACTGGTTTGCTAGGTAGGCCGCGGAGTGCGCGGCGCGATGGGCCGGGGGGAAGGCTCGGGCGTAGGGGTTGGCCGGGCGCGCTGTCCCAGGGCGTCACGCCGTGCGGAGCACCCGCGCCGACGCCTACACCCCGCCATCCGACACCGGTCATCCACGACCCTGTGCAAGCGTGCCCTGCCAGTCCCCGCCCCCTAATATCTCCTTTCGCCAGAGAAAGATAAACAGCTTCCGCACCCCCCCTCTTAGCCACCGTCTTCCCCTACTCTTGCCTTTCCCAATTGTTGATAGTTACCTCTACGCCTTCTCCGTACGTGTGTAATCTCTCACCCTGTCACTTATGAGAGAGGGGGTTAGTTATACTCAGAGGGGGTGCGGTGCCCGTCAGCCACGATCGCATGCCAGTGGTTGCACGAGCGACGCCTGGCCCGCGGAGTTGGGGCAGTCCTTTTCTGGGTTCTGGGTGATCCCTGCGGTTAGGCTCTTTCCCATACCGCAACCCACAGTTTATGTCGGGGAGGGCCGCGACGGTCTTGGCATGCGCCGTGTTGCGGTTTTCCTCACTGGGGAGGCATCGGGGCCTCGTCTTTCTTGTGACTAGCGCCGTCATTTGGTTCGTTTCATACATCCTCTCCACATTCCGTGACCCTTTCGTTCTGCCCCCGCTAACCCGTCGCTTCACTTACGGCCGTACGCAGCCGGGCTGACGCGCGGGCCTGCGGCGCCGGGTTGGTGGCAGCCCAATCAGGCCCGTCAACTCCCGGAATGGTCTGTACGCTTTTATCCGCCGTCGCGCGGGCGGTGCTGTGGTGAGGCATGGAACCGCCGCCACTCTCTCGTGCGGCCCCTAACGGCGGCGAGGCGGCGAGGGCCTTGGCCACTAGAATCAACCCGGCCTCATCTTCTATAGTTGGCGCGCCTTCCCTTGGCGGTTGACTCCGTCGTCTGGCGCTCTCTACCCCCTCAGATGATGTGGTCCGGGCTATCCCCCGAGGGACAGCTGAACAGGGGGCCAGGTGCCGATCCTGGTCTCGCCTCCCCGGGGTGGGCGGGTCACATGGGTTGTAGTCCTGTCCGGCGGGCGCGTGAGGTTTGCCTCCCTTCTGGACTGGGCCGCGTCGTGACAGCGCAGCGTAGCACCATATCCTCGGTTGATTTCCCAAAGCAAAGGCGCTCAACTCTCCTAGGCCGGTCACCCAAGAATGTTGCCCAGCACGTGGGCCAGGCCGATAGATTACGTCATTGTTACGGTACACCCCCCAGGGGTGACGGGACTTTTTTCGCCATCTCCACTTTCCGGGCTCTACCGAGGCGTAGAGGTGCCTCAGCCCCCTCTCCGGGGCACCTGTGGTTCCTTCTCTGTAGGTCGAGCCCGTCTATTCCGCCGTGGCCGGTGTGGAGGTGTCACTCTCACGCCCGCTTCTCACAGAGGGTCTTAGGTGGCTTGGTCGCGGAGGTCCGTATTCAAGTTGCACGCATTTCCCTCTCCCCCGGTCACTAAGATGGAAGGGGCCATGGCCGCTCGGGCGGCGCTGTCTCCCATATCCGGCTGGGAGTCAGTATTCGGTTGTCTCAGCCTGCGCTCGGTTTTGTGTGGGTTTTTCCCGTTCCACTTGTAGGTTCGCCGCCACACCATAAAACACAGGACGTCACCGGCGGGTACATTCTTTGCGATCGGAGCGGCGGTAGCCTGCCGGCTTTGCGTGGGGCGGCTTGGAGTCATTGTTCCCCTAGTGAGGTGGGCTCGCGAGTTACGGATCAGCGCCTCCGATTTTGACTCAAGTTCACAGTCCTCGCACCCGGGTTCATTAATCGGTGCGCTGACCTTTGGGTTTTCGTGTAGGGCACCAAAGTATGTGAGGGGGTACATGTCCTTCTGGTTGTTTCACCATGCGTTTGCCTCTCTTTGGGACCCCCCGCCAGCAGGTCATTTCGCGCTACGGTGAGCTCACCCTCATAGTCGCCTGAGAGTCAGTGGTGTTAGGGTACGCTCGCCTTGTCTCCCCCGGTCTCGCTTCATCAACTCGTGGACACGCGCTCCGGTCTATTGTTCCCCTGAATTTGGTCCATGTACGTAGGCTTTCCCCGGGCCAGTTTGGAGGGTCCCTCCCGCGGCCTGAGGGGGCATTCTCTGTCCCACCGTTGTTTATCTGCGGTCAGAGGGGCCGGGCGCAGGGCCCCCCTTGATTTCGGTAGGAGAGGGACGCGGCCCGGGGTTCCCAGCGGCGTGGGACGGCATCCGTTGCGTGGGTGCATGCTTCATTATGGGTCATTTTTGCGGGAATGGTGGAGTCTTTCGTCTTCCTCTCTCGGGGCTCCTAGGTCGTGGGGCCACTATTAGGGGCGACTCCTCCTACAAGAGTCACGGGGTCTTCTGTACACGGTATACTGTCCGGGTCGGACTCTTTGGGCGGGCATACTCCTATCGCGCTAATGTACGAGCCCCTGGGCTCTCTGGTTGCGCCTACCAGCCCCCGCCCTTGCCCTCTCCTGGTCCTTTGCGCTCTTTGGGGGCATAAGCGCTTGTGGTTTTGCCGCCGTTTCCTATCCTCTGTGTATGGGGGCCTTGTGGTGGCCGGAGTAGTTTGACGCGTGTTCATTGAACACTGTGTGTGCAATCACGTGACGATGCACTACCTTACTTCCGTCCACCCATAAGGGGCTCGCGCACCCCCGTCTCCAGTTTTGCCACAACCCATCCTCCCCCGCTGTTGGCTTTCGTTTCGGGTCTGTAGTTCAAGTCCCTGGACCTAGGGTCTGTTAGCGTGGGGCGGCCCGGCATCCTTCCTCACCTTCGGTGTCTCCGACCTTAGGGGTCGAGCGTGGCACTATACTGGTTCCGTCTCTCCTGCAGAGGGGAGAGTTGTACGACGCTGCGTTTCGGACCACGGCATACATGTACTACCGAGGTGGGTCGTGGATCATCCTGGTTCGTTCCCACCCTGCGTGTGGGGTGTGGTGGCTTAGTGATGCTAATCGTCTCCAGGGAATGTTTTGTTGTGTTACCGTCGTCTGTGACAAGGGCCCGGGTCCCCTGTATTGCGACCGAGTCCGTAGGTGGCACATTCCCGTGGCGTGCGCCGACGGCTGTTCTGCTGTCGCATATTCCCCGCTCAGAGGGTGCGGTGGCGGCCGGGAGTTTTACATCTTGCGGATATAACGGGGGTGTGCACCTGGCGAACCGCACATAAACTTAGGTCGGCGCCGGGTGGATGCTCTGCTGAGGGGTCACTGAGGTTGCCCATTCACACGCCTTAACCTTAGGTAACCCTGGTGCGCGGTCTCCCTGGCGCACAGCCCTCCTGCACTCCATCCCCGCGCGTTGATTGGTGCGGTTCCTGTGCGATTCGGTCCAACCCCTAAGAGCGCGTCGTCCGCGGATCTTTCACGCAGGGGGACCTGCAGTAATCGGCCGGGCGCTGGGCCCTGGCGGGGGGTCTAGGGGTGTGCCCGCGGGATTGTCGGGTCCCAGATTTTTCGTGTTATTAGCGCGCCCTCTCCTCGTTTGTCATCACTTATCATTTGTGTCGCAGTCCCGCGCGTGGGCGCGCACCAGGCTCGGGAGCCCACCCTGCAGTCGCGTCGCGTGGCGAGTGTCTACTCCCTGCGGGCAGCCTCCTCTGGGAGCCGGGAAGGGGGATTGGGCGTCGCTTCTGTTGGGAGGCGCTGTTCCGGTCCGGACAGCGCGGTGTGCTTCCCGCGCTTCCTGGGACCTTTCGCGACTGTGTGAGGTTGGGTGGAGATGGCAACAATCGCTATATTCGAGGATGCTGCCCGTAGGAAGTTTCGTCGAGTTTAGGGGGGTAGTCCCGGCCACTCAGTTCCCCCCGCCTTCCTGATCACGGCGCCCCGTTCGGTGGGGCCCGTCGCAGCTTGTGATGGACTCTGCCCACGACGGGCGTGTGCCAGACTGGGCGCGGTTAACTAGACCCTTTAGGAGCCCCATTAGTGGGGGGCGCGTGGGGGGGTAGTTTTTTCATATCGCATTGAGTTTGTTGTGGAGTTGTCACAACATGGGGGGGGTTGGGGCGCCGCTTTCCCGTTAGTCGGTTAGTGGGAGGGCGAATCATTTCCGGGCTTGACCCTTTAGGGCAGAGGAAGATACGGATTTCAGCCCGTACGCGGGGCTGTGGTGATCTCTCCGCCGATCTGGACCGGGTGGGGGTTATCTGGTAGATAATGAAGTCCGTGCGGTGCATGTCGAATTGCTCTGCTGGGGTGGGCAGGCTCTTCAGCGTGTTTAGGCCTGGGTGTGGTCATTGAGTACATTCCAAGCTGAGTGGCGGCTGGTGGGGGGTCAGGCCGTTGACGACGGTGCGTGGTACCGGCCATGGGATCCCAAGCGGATGGGGGTGGGCTTCAATTTTCTCCTCTTGCGCCGCGGGGGTGAGTCGCGCCCGTTCCGTAACCGGCTCTCCTTTGGTGGGAGTCTTTGTACGTGAGCGATGGGCAGGTGGGGGGGGGAACTAGACTTCGTGTGCGAGGGCCCCTGTGGACGAAGCCGGCCTGCGGCCTATCGCTCACCCCCCTCTGGGGCTGCTGGGTTCACGGTGCATGTGGCGGATGTCTGCTGATTCACGGGTGGTTAGACTGCGTGCCGCTTGTGGTGGGGTGCTTATTACTCTTGGCCGTTTTTCCTCGCGCTAACCCGTCTTCTTCAGCCGACTCCGTGCGGTCGCGGCGTCCAATGGACAATACCCCCCCGCGCCGTTCGGGCTGGCTAGTTGTTCACCCTCTTATTGTCAAGCCGGATTGGGTCTCTCACGGAAGCCTTTTGGACTGTAGCCAGGTCCTCCGTACGCTGGGGGGTGAACCGTTCCCGCCGTAATCGTGGGTGTGCCGGGTGGGGCTGCAATAAGCGTGAATTGTGAGCCGACGGTGGGAGCCGCAGACACGGGGGTGGCGCTTACGGTCCGGAGCCTCCGCGAGGGGGGAGGCGGTTTCACCTCCCCTCGCCGCCGTACGGGGGACTTCTTTTAGTTCGAGCCCGGATCGCGCCTTGAGTTCGCTGCTACGAGGGGAAGAGTTATGTATCAATGCGACAAGCGGTTCTTGCGCTCTCGACGCCCGGGGCCTGTTGAGCATTCTCCTCTAAACAACGCTCCTGGGTGCGGTATTTTGCTACACGCGAGGTCGCACCGGCAGTTGTTTCTGGTGCTGTAGCCTCCGGCCCTTGCTCCGGGGCCGTGCTCCCCGGAGTGGGTAGATGAGGGGCCTCTCGGCTCTAGTTCGTATGCTTCAGTTACTCACCCCTCCCCTTTCCTCTGATTATGGAGTTGTGTGGCGTCTAGAACTCCGGGCGGATACCCTCCTCGCGTGTCTCTGAGATCCGCGCGTATTAACACCTGTGCTCGTACTAACGCGTATAGTACGGGGCCCCTTCCTACCCCCGTGGGTGGCTCCGCGTGAGGCATGGCGAAGGGTGGTCAGCTCCTCACCCACCGTCGGGCACTACCTTGTTCTGCCAGGTCGCCGCCTGTCGTGATAATGGGGTGTGTTTACGACGGGCGATGGGGGGAGTCGGCGTCCGGGCCTCTTTATCGACTCAGTGTCACCGGTTCTGTTTACGTCGGCCGCACGGCTGTGCTGTGCCCGCGGGCCATGTCTACAACCGTACTATAAGTGGGTCGCATGGTGTTGGGTCCCGTTCATCCATGTGGCGCCGGGAAGACACTGTGCCCGCGTTGAGTAGTCGAGATCAAGCACAGGGTGGCCTTGGCTCCTGTCCAGACTAACCGTTGGGGACGCACTCTTGACCGGCCCGGCCCCGCTACCCCAGAGCTGCTAAAGCTTCCCCGGTGGTTCACTTCAGACTTTCGACTGCGCCTGTGCCTCCTACGTGTGCCGGAGCGCTGTCCTTACGTCCTGTTCCCCACCGAGGACGTTCAGGGCACCACCCCCGCATCCCCTTCTCTACAGCTGCTGCTCATTTCAAGTAGGTCTCCGTTGCCCCGGGCTCGGGTGGCCGTGGACGTGGGCTTTTCCCCGGGGCCAGCTGGGGGCACGGTGGGGATGCCGGCTGGCTAGGCACACATCCCTCGTTACCCACGACGTTCTCGATCGTGGGGTGTTCGCGCCCTGGTCCGGTCGACTTGGCGTTTTTCAAAGTCGTGATTCTGGGTGCGTCCTGATCACTATGTCACGGGGCTCATATCTCTTTGCTCTGCGTCGCGTCCTGGCTGTGGCGTGGGGAGGTCTCGGTTCGTCACTGTCAGGGCGGGTGTGGGGAAAGACGCTTTTCGTCAACGTCCGGGAGAGGTGCACTTGGGGCTAGTCCTGCCTGTTAACTCGGAGGTGTATCTTTCCCAGTTTTTTGCTCTAATCGTCGTGGCTACGACCTGCTGCCATTGCAGAAACTTCAACAGGTGTCAGGGATCAGCCCTCGGTGGATTCCTCTGTTGTCTCCCCGTTCCATCCCTTTCCCCCCCGTGCCTTTCGGATCGAGGCGCTGCAATACCCCCGTGGTTGACTTCCACGGGCGGTGGGTGTTGGAGCGTTTCCTTGCCTTAGGGGGCCTATAGTGTAAGCCCTGATGCACCCCTTTCTTCGTCCTAATCAACACACTCCCCCCATGCTCCCTGAGAGTGGAGTGTACTTACCCCTGTTTCGCTAGGTCCCACTGTGCGTTACGTGGACTGCCGGGGACTTTTGAACATATGTTTAGTGGTCTCCGTGGTTCAGGTTTGTATGAGGAGGTTTTGTTTTCTGTGTTGGTCTCTTTATTTGTTTAGGAGGAGGAGAGGTTCTTGGTGTTCCTGATGTCTGTGTTTAGGAGGAGGAGAGGTATGTGTGTCCCTGATGTCGGGGTATTAGGAGGAGGGAGAGGTCTGTGTGTCCTCGATGTCTGTGTATTAGGAGGGGAGGAGAGGTTGTGTGGCATGAGGGTCTGTGGATAGGAGGAGGAGAGTTGTGTTGTACTGATAGTCTGTTGTATTAGGAGGAGGAGGAGAGGTCTGTGTGTCCTGATGTGCCTGTGTATTAGGAGGAGAGAGGTCTGTGTTCTGAGGTCTGTGTATTAGGAGGAGGAGGAGAGGGTCTGTGAGTCCTGAGTCTTGTATTAGGAGGCGAGGTATGTGTGTCCTGATGTCTGTGTGTGAGTAGGAGGAGGAGGAGAGTCCGGTCCTTGTTGTGCTAGGAGGAGGAGGATTGGTCTGTGTTCCTGATGTCTGGTATTAGATGAGGAGGAGAGGTCTGTGTGTCCTGATGTCTGTGGTATTAGGAGGAGGAGGAGAGGTCTGTGGGTCCTAGTTGTGATTAGAGGAGGAGGAGAGGTCTGTGTGTCCTGATTCTGTGTATTAGGAAGGAGGCGGAGAGGGTCTGTGTGTCCCTTGTGTCTGGGTATTAGGAGGAGGAGGCGCGGTTGTGTGTCTGATGTCTGTGTATTAGGAGGGAGGAGGAGAGGTCAGTGTGTCTGAGTCGGTGGTGGATTAGGAGGAGGAGGAGAGGTCTGTGTGTTAGGGGGCAGTATTATAGTGTGATATTCCTGGAATAGGGGGCCGTATTATAGTAGTTATATTTTTGTACATAGGTGAAGAAGTATTAGGGTAGTTATATCTTGTACATAGGAGCAGATTATCGTAGTTATATTCCTGTACATAGGGGGCAGTATTATAGTAGTTATATTCTGTAAATAGGGAGCAGTATTATAGTAGTTATATTCTTGTACATAGGAGGCAGTATTATAGTCGTTAATTCCTGTAATAGGAGACAGTATTATAGTAGTTATATCCTGTACATAGGGGCAGTATTATTGTAGGTGCTATTCCTGTACTAGGGGCAGTATTTTTTTTTTAATAGTTAGTTTATTAGGTAAATAGGGGCAGTAGTATTATAGGGTTATATTCGTGTAATCGGGGGCAGATTATAGTAGTCGTATATTTCTGTACATTAGGGGCAGTATTATAGTATATATTCCTGTACATATAGGGGACAGTATTATAGTAAGTTATATCTTGAACATAGGGGCGGCAGTATTATTAAAGTATTTATATTCTTGTACATAGGAGGCAGTATATAGTAGTTATTTCTTGTACATAGGGGCCGTATAAGGCGTTATAGTCCTGTACATAGGGCAGTATTAAGAGTTATATCCTGTCATAGGGGGCCGTCTATTAGAGTAATTCCTGTACATAGGGAGCAGTTTATAGTAGTTATATTCTTGTACATAGGAGGCAGTATTATAGTGTTATATTCCTGTACATAGGGGGCAGTAGTATGTAGTTATATGCCTGTACATTAGGGGCAGTATTTATAGTAGTAGATTCTTGTACCATAGGGGGCGTTATTATAGAGTTAGATCTTGTACATGGGGGCAGACTTATAGTAGTTATATTATTGTACATAGGGGCAGTATTATAGAATTATATTCTGTACATAGGGGACAGTATTATAGTTTAGTATAGTATTGTACATAGGGGCAGTATTAAGTAGTTGTATCTTGTAAAGTAGGGGCCGTATTATAGTAGTTAAAGCCCTGTACATAGGGGGCAGTAGTATTAGTAGTATATTCATGTACATGGGGGCAGTTTTAAGTAGTTATATTCGTACATTAGGGGGCAGTATTATAGTAGTTATATTCTGTACCAGGTGCAGTTAGAGTAGTTATAGTCTGGTATAATAGGGGCAGGATTAGAGTCGGTATATTCTTGTCACCATAGGGGGCGATAATATAGTAGTATATTCCTGTACATAGGGGCAGTATTCTAGTAGTTTATCTTGACATAGGGCAGTGTGATAGTAGTTATATTCCTGTACAAGGGGGCATATATAGTAGTTTATTCCTGTAATAGGGGGCAGATTATAGTAGTTATATCTGTGACATAGGGGGCAGGATTATAGTAGTTATATTCCTGTGTACATAGGAGCCGAGCAGTATTATAGTAGTTATATTCTTGTACATAGAGGGAGTAAGAGATTATGTAGTTATATTCCTGTACATAAGGGGGCAGTATTATAGTAGTTATATTACTGTTACATGGGGCAGTATTATAGTAGGTATAGTCTTGTACATCGGGGGCAGTATTATAGTAGTTATATTCTTGTTACATAGGGGGCAGTTTATAGTAGTTAGATTCTGACATAGGGGCAGTATTTAGTAATATATTTCCTGACATAGGGGACAGTATTATAGTAGTTTATTCTTGCTACCTAGGGGGCAGTATGAAAGTAGTTATATTTTGTACATAGGATGGCAGTCATTATAGTGTTATATCCCTGTCATAGGGGGCAGATTATAGTGAGTTATTATTCCGTAAATAGGGGCAGTATTTATAGTAGTTATATTCCTGTACATAGGGGGCAGTATTATAGGTAGTTATATTCCGTAATAGGTTGCAGTAGGATAGATAGTTATAGTCTTGTACTAGGGGCAGATTATGTGTTATATTCTTGTCCATTAGGGGGCAGAATATATAGTTATTCCTGTATCATAGGGGGCAGTATTTATAGTAGTTATATTCTTGTATCATAGGGGCAGTGTTATAGTAGTTATATTCCTTAATAGGGGGCCGTATTCTAGTTTTAAGTCTGTACATAGGGGGCAGGTTATAGTAGTTATATCTTGTACATAGGGGGCCCAGGTCTCTATAGTAGTTATATCCTGTTACATAGGGGGCAGATTATAATAAGTTATATTCCTGTACATAGGGGGCAGATTATGTAGTATATTCTTCGTACGTAGATGGAGGCAAATTAAGGTGATTTTTCTAGGCCAATTTGTAAACACATCCACAATGGATTGGAGCCAAGAGGTCTCTGCACTTCTTAAGAATTCTGCTGTTATCCCATCCGGACTGGTCCTTTCAGATGTAACTTCTCAATGGCTTCTTTAACCTCCTCCTCGTTATCTCTGCTGTCAAAGGAAAAGACAAATCTCTAGTGCCAGGGCCTGGAGTTGCCTCCAAGAATATTGAGCCCCTTTTCTTCTTTATCCAAAAACCTTTTATGAAAAATTCAGATAGTAGGATCTCTCACCACCCCCAGGTACCTCCCGAGATTCCTGCCAAACTCCCGGGAGTCAGGGAGACCTGTGATCAAATTTTGAGCCAACCGTTCCCCCCGGCAATTTCTATGGATCAGGAACCCTAGAGCTCCGTTATCTGTTCACCGAGGGATTGGCTGCTGTACTGACTCATCTGGACAATCTCCCAACCAGTCAGATTAAATTGTAATAGAGTCTACTCTTGGAGCTGGTCCTCCAAAAAGGGAGAGTGGACAGAGGTTCTGGACATAGGCTAGGCATCATCCAGATGCTGGAGGAATTGCGCCTCCATAGCACCCGACCAATATCAGAGCGATTAGAGGTCCCATAACAAATAAAAGGCCAGCTATTGTTTTAACTGATTGAACAGTGGATTCTCTCTGTCACTGTCTGTGGGCCATAGAGTTGATCGCGGAGCAGCCGGCTACCCATGGATGGTCACTTTCCAGCACTAGGCACCTCCATAGCGGACATCCGTCAGCTTGTGCACCGTCACGTTATTAGTGTTAAATGAGCGATGGCGGACCCCGCGTACGGCTCAACAGCCAGTGACCAGAAGGAAGTACCAGACCGCCACTCACGCTCCAGCCATCACGGAGATGACCAGGGTGGGGTCGACGGGTCTCCTGCAGGAAGATGACATCAGCGTCCAGATCTCTCGGTGTTATTACATGGGTGTCTAGTCCTTCTTACTTTAGCGCTATTGACATTACTAGAAGCAACTTTAGAGAGAATCCAGCAATATAAGGAAACAAAAAAAACAGAGCAAGCGCCCCATCAATTGTATGAGTAAGATTCCATGTGGTCTACCCACCAGTCTCCATGCATGAAAGGGATCTCCAGAGTCAAAAGAAGGGGGCATGTTTTTGGAAAAGAGGCGTCGTCTGTGTCTCGTCACGCTCACATCTCATCCGACTCTGATAAGACATCAAATCTATTGGGAAAGGGACCATGATCACTGCATCACCACTGGCTTTTTTAAAGGACTTGACACTGCACCAATCTCTGTCTCAGGCTTACGGGAGGGAGAGGATTTGTCTTTTGCTTTCTTTTGATCTTTGGCCCCTCATATTCGGGTGTTCGATGTTTATAGAGTGACTGCCTGAGGCTGCGTCTACGGAGTGACAACCTCCATTCTGCTGAGGAAGTGTGGGTGCCTCTGAGGTTCTGGCTAAGTATCACTGACCCCTGCTTGTATGCTGCCAGTGTATTTGCCCGACACAAGGCCTCTCCTCTAAGGCGGCCTGGCTTCTCTGGACCATTCCTCAATCATCAGAGAAGTCCCTGGCGATTTTATGCCAGGCCTTGGGAAATCCTGTGTGGGTGGCCCATTCACCGCAAGATTACATTGGACGTCTCGCAGTTGCGCTGAGATGGCGGACTCCCCGCAAGGTACACGTATCACTGTGCATACTTGGCCACGTGACCGATTTTACCGCATCTTAAAACACTTTCTTGGTTGCACGGGATAGAAGCAGACGGCCTTCTCTCTCCCATTAAAGAGATGTTGGGGAGGGGCGGGTATGTGTTATACTGCGCAACTTCACCAGACCCTTCACACTCCAGTCCAGATACCGTCAGCGCACTCGGTTCTTGGGAGGTCAGACACAAGATCACAATTTTGCCTGAGCCACCACCAGAAATCCTGATGAGGGAACTGACTCGTTCCAGAAGAGACATAAAAAACCACGTTTATATATGGCCTGGAATAGGGACAATATTAAATGTATTTTCCAGCAGTCAGTGTCCCTGGAACCGGGGGCTTTATCCCAGAACGGTCCAGACTAGACATGAGCTTAAGCTGACCATC
The DNA here is from genome assembly GCA_019512145.1 of Engystomops pustulosus. NCBI lineage: Eukaryota > Metazoa > Chordata > Amphibia > Anura > Leptodactylidae > Engystomops > Engystomops pustulosus. Next base: position 137,199 of record WNYA01000300.1, on the reverse strand, counting down.
ATAGCCCTGTCTGTCTGGCAGGTTATGACCGCGAGGATATCATCAGGCGTTGAACCCAATCTGGTGGACAGGAGATCCGCCACCACAAACCCCTATCTGGAAGATCTTCCATTTGCGCCTCTGTTTTTAAAGAGCACCACATTCTCCTCTTAAACGCATGCCGGAGAGAGGAGTATAGTAGTTAGTGTGCGCAGGAGGTGAAGGAGGGAGCACGTCGGCTCCGGTTGTTCTGGGAGTGAGGTCATACCGGGGCTCATTCTGGTTACTGGGGGGGGGTCTGACTAGAAGGGCTAGATCAGTGATGGCACACCTTTTAGACAACGAGTGACCCAAAACTACAAACCAAATCCGACATATTTTACCACAAAGTGCCCGATGCGACAATTTACGCAGAACTTATTCTCCCTGCTCTGTCACATGTTTAAATTGTAGGCACCTAGAGGACCCAAACAGTAGAAAGAAGGAGTAGAAGTTTGATTATCATTGTAGCTTCTCTAGGGTCCGGCCTGCGGGACTGCAAGAGGCCTTGGTTCTGTATGGCGAAACTCTGCGCTGGGGTGATGGCCAGTTGCCCACAGAGAGCCTCTGAGTGCAACCTCTGCGCACCCGTGCCATAGGTTCGCCCCCAATGTCTAGACTCATATGGGGGGGCGTGATGTTCAGAGGGGGAGTCAAAGACATCATCTGTACACATCCACTCTAGTTATCCGACAGCTGTACATTCCAGCCATTGTTGAGGGGTCCCTCCTTCCCCCCAAAAAACCTTTAGGTTCATCAGAATGCCCCAGTCCCAGTCTCTGTCCTAAGAACACAGTTCTCCGGGATACATTGCACCAGTATAACAAACAGAAGTAAAGCACTGTCCTTTGTGCTGCTCAGCTCTGCTGGGACTTTGGACCACAGCTCTTCCCTTTCCGAGTGGACTGCTGCAGATGTCTGCAAGATATCCTGAGCCTGTCATTTGGAAGGAAGAAGCTTGGGGTCTCAGTACAGGTTGTGTCACACGGGGCGGCATCTGGGATCTTGGGGTCAGGGGTCACAGTCGCTTCTTCTGTGAGAAGCGTTCTATTTCCTATAGGACTCGGCCAGGGCAATGGGTGGTATCTTCTCCAGAACACAGTCCATGTACCTCACCACTGTGCAGCTCTATGCTCAGTGAGTGCAGCTTGGTGTCATACAGTCTCTTATCTCTGGATTGCAGTTTTTCAGGTTATACGTACAGTCTATCTGCATTGCAGCCATTTCCTTATGGTTGGCTAAGTTCCCCCATCCGCCTTACCAGTCCTGTGGATCTCCTCGATAGCCTCAGCTCACCAATCCTCCTTACCAGTCTGGGGGTCTCCTCTGATAGCCTCAGCTCAGGCGCTCGCACGGTATCCTTCCCCCTGCGTTGCTGGTAGGCGGTGCGGCGATGTTTTCTTCCAGGGCTGGGTTTGGAGCACCCGTCTCCTTTGCTGCCCAGTTTTTCTGCCTGCAGGCCAGAGCTTGCGGCTCCTGGTCACACTGGGCAGGGACATCAGCGGCTTTAGATGAGATCTGGACGCGGACTGTGCCGGCCATGCTGTACACACATCCCTTTGCAGTAAGTTCTCTTGCAGGTTTGTCTACCAGGGATGCTGTGGGGTGCAGAGGGGTGGGCTCTGTGCACCTTCTGCTCGTAAGCACTCACACAGTGCTGCTCCATGCTGGCCGGGCCTGGGACGTCACTTCTATCATTGCTTCACTCACTTTGTTTTCTTGTGTCTTCGTTACAACATCCATATTTATGTTGACCTTTCTGCCTTACAAACAAAACTCTGGGATTTCATCCCTTGTAGACATTGATGGGAGTTTTCTCCCGTGTAGGCCTGGAAGCCTGGGCCTTGCTTGGGGAATCTCCCCACCAAGGTTGGCCCGCCCTGGGCTGGTGCAAGGCATCAGGAGACTAGGAGCTAGCTCTAACACAAAATCTCAGCAAGGGGGCAGTATTTAGTAGTATATTCTGACATAGGGGGCATATTATAGTAGTTATTTTATGTTACATGGGGGCAGGGCAGTATGATAGTTAGTTCTCTTATTGTACATATGGGGCAGTAATTAGGTCAGTCAGTATTATAGTAGTTATATTCCTGTACATAGGGGGCAGGATTATAGTAGTAATTAATTGTAATAGGGGAAGTGGAAGTATGATAGTAGTTATTCTTGTAATAGGGGGCAGATTATCGTAGTGATATTCCTGTACTAGGGGACAGTATTATAGTGTTAATTCTTGTAACCTGGGGGCAGTATTATCAGTAGGTATATTCTATGTACATAGGGGGCCATATATAGTAGTTAATTTTGTACATAGGGGGCCGTATTATAGTAGTTATATTATTGTAATCGGGGCAGTTATTAGTAGTTATATTCTGGACATAGGGGGGGCAAGTATTATAGTAGTATATTCCTGTACTAGGGGGGCCAGGATATCGTAGTTATATCTGTACATAGGGGGCGTGTGTATGGGTTATTATTCTTGTACTAGGAGCAGTATTATAGTCGTTTTTCTTGTACATAGGGACAGTATTATCGTAGTTATATTCCGGTTACATAGGTGGCAGTATTATAGTAGTTATATTCCTGTACATAGGGGGCAGTATTTTATAGTAGTTATATTATTGTAAAGGGGGCAGTATTATAGAGTTATATCCTTGTACAAGGGTGGCAGGAGTATATAGAGTATATTCCTGAACATAGCGGGGCCGGCAGTATTATAGTAGTTATTTCATGTCATTAGGGGCAGTATATTATATTAGTTTAGATTCTTGTACATAGGGGCGGCAGTATTATAGTAGTTATATCTTGTAATAGGGGGCAGTATTATAGTAGTTATATTCTGGTTACTGGGGGCAGTATTATAGTAGTTATTCTTGTACATAGGGGGCAGTATTATAGTGTTATATTCTTGTACATAGGGTGGCAGTATTATAGTAGTAGTATTCTGCTACATCGGGGGAAGTATTATATAGGTATATTTTGTAAATAGGGGGCAGTATTATAGGTAAGTTATATTCTGTACATAGGGGGGCAGTATTCTAGTAGGTATATTCTTGGACATAGGGGGCAATTTTGATTAGTAGAAACAACACAAAAATACATGGTACATTCCAATCAGAATTTAACAGAATCATACATTGAAATAATAAATAACAAAAGTATAATAAGTAACTTAAATGTCCATCATTGGTTTAAAGGGAAAAGGATTAAACATAATTACACGATGCATTAGTCCACATAAATTCCTCCATAACTTACTTTCCCACACTTTCTCAAATCTCTATGGATCGGATCCACCTGAGCTCAGACATGATCACGTGTGACTGCGGGTCATGTGCTGGAAGGTCTCAGCTGTGGATGGAGACTCGTGTTACTGTTATGCAGTGTAATACTTAATGATGGGATAATGAGTAATGCGTCCCCTGTCAATGTCCGTTATGTTTGATGTTAACCCATGATAGTGATGGCGAACCTTTTAGAGACGGGAGTGCCACAAACTCAAACCAAAGACCCGCTTATTTATCGCAAAGTGCAACACAGAAGAAAGGTAATAGTGATTTATACTCCCTTCTATGTCACAGTGTCATGATACCAGCCCCTGAGGCACAAATTCAGCAGAAAATAGTCCCCGGTATGCACTTGTCACTTTTTAAAATACCTCTTTGCAAAGCAAGTCCTGGCTGTATGGGACTGCAGGAAGATACTGGAGTCCTCTCTGGTGATGGCTGAGTGCCCACAGGAAAGGGCTCCGAGTGCACCTCTGGCACAGTTTGCCATAGGTTAGCCATCACTGCCATAGGATGAGATTGGGAATCTAAGAGGATGCAGACGTGGTATCCTAAGCCTGCGGCCCTCCTGCCATATCTGGCCTCCCTCCGGGCACTCGGGGGTGTAAAGTGCTCCATAGTCTCCTCCTGATGACATCCTAGGGGGCCATAAGCTCAGCGACGCTCAGACAAAATTTTAAATTGCCCCTAAGAAAGAGGCCTCCCATGCAGAGATATGATAACCAGGCGATGTCACAAAAACTTGAGAAGCCTCAGACTATTCAGAAACTTCAGGCTTCTCCTACCATGGCAGGGGGTGGCCGTCTGGCAGTCCCTCGAAGATGGCGGTTACTGTATAGAACGTCTACAGGACACTCGGATAGAGGTCTTTCCTGGTCCACTACTCCAGATGGTTTATCTATTCTCCACTTTTCATGCACCTGAGACCATAATCCGATTAACTGGCGGGAGGAAGCCAGGAGTCCACGGCCCCTCTTGAGACTGCGGCATCGGCATCAGCTTCTGCCAAAAAAGGCAATATCCGTCGAACTACTACCCAACAGGAGACCATTGTTGAGTCCAGGCCAACCAAAATTGGACTTTCAGAAAAATGGAGTCAAAAAAAAGACCCTTGGATTAACATATCCAGCCCCACCCTCTCCCTCTGCAGGTAGGTGATTCCCTCTTTTCTGGGGTCAACTGTCCCCCATTAAAAGCTGGCAAAGGAACAGGCTAAAGGAGACTAGCGGAGAAAGATTCTGGCCAAGGAAAATACGACAGAGACGTAGAGGAGACAGGGACCCGGTAGTCTTCAGCAGAGTAACCATTTCTCTATAGGTCAGCCTCCAGTTCTTCCATCCTGAACCTTACATTTCGGTTCCAACTTCTCTTTCCCAACTAGTGGCTTATACTTCACGCCCAAATTTAACCCCAAGGATCTTAATGGGTGGATGGCCTTGGCGAACTTTGGCCAGATCAAAGCCAGGAGCAGTATCCAATGTCAAGAAAGCTTGACTATTCTCAGGGTGACAGAGACACCCCGGAGCTTGAGTAACTTCTGATGGCTGTGGATAACATCTCCACTCACGGGGGTTCAGATATCACCCTAGTCAACATAGCCGCGTAGGCGATACCGTCAAAGGCAGAAATGGGGGACTGGACACCCCTGAAAATCACATCGCTGCAGTGATCGACAGAACAAAGAAACAAGTCTATGGCAAACACTACACAGTGGACTCAGGGGACAACCTTGTCGCACCTGCCTCTACTTTCAAAAGTGTCCCCCTGCCAACATTGATCAGAGGAAAGCTATTCGGCCCTCTCTATACAAAGGTCTCAGCCAATCTATAAAATGGTCCCGGAAGTACCGTTACTTGATAAAGTGCCATAGATATCTGATAACCCTGTTAAAGGCTTTAGCCTGGTCCAGACCTTAACATATCGCCACACCTCACAGAGCTTTACATCTCTCCAACATCTCCTTACGAGAGGACTGCCCCGAGATGTTCCGCCCTCTACGGTGCCGGACTGTGAGCCTGCCAACAGTGCGGGACAAACAACTAATTAGAAAAAAAAATTTTTGCCAGAAATTTTCATGTCGACATTCAGGAGGGATCGGCCTACAGTCTTGATGTCCTCGGCTCCTGACCTTTGGACAGGCAGAATAAGGGAGGGACACTCTCATGGATGGAGGATAGGTGATTTTCTAGGACAATTGTAATACATCAAAGGATCGGGGGCTAAGAGGTCTATGAAAACTTCTTATAGAATTCACATGTTTTCCATCAGGACCTGGTGCCTTCTTCAGATGTAACTATCAATGGCCTCCCCTTCTTTAACCTCCTCATTGTTATTCTGCTCTGTCAAAGGAGGAAAAAGTCCAAACTCTTTATGTCGGACGGGAGTTTGCCTCCAAAGATATTGAGCCATGTTCTTTTATCCAAAACATTTTTTCTGAAATAAACTCATAGTAGGACCACACCCCCAGGATACCCTCCGAGATTCCTGTACAAACTCCCTGGGAGTCAGTTAGACTGTGATCGATTCTTGGCAACACGTTCCCGGCAATTTTGACGGATCAGGGGCGCCTTAGAGTCCCGTATTCTATTTATTACCGGGCAGGTAGCGATGTATGATGACTGCTTTATCTCAGACTTACGTGGTCGCAATATCTTTGTTGTTCCCCCCCTCCCCCCGCGAATAACGTGACTCCAATTCTTTGCGCAGTTTGAGGATACTGGCTTCCCTGTAATTACTCTTACCTCGTTACTGACAGTCTCTTCAAGAGGGACCGGAGCAGAGGACATTCTACCATCATCATAGACAGGGACATCCTCTACACCTAGAGGAGAGGAGGTTCTACCATCATCTTACACAGGGTGCATCCTCTACACCTAGAGGAGAGGAGGTTCTACCATCACCACAGACAGGGGACATCCTCTACACCTAGAGGAGAGTCAGCTCTACCATCACCATAGACAGGGGGCATCCTCTACACCAAGAAGAGAGGAGGTTCTACCATCACCATAGAGAGGGGGCATCCTCTACACCTAGAGGGGGTTCGACCATCACCATTAGAAAGGGGGACCTCTACACCTAGAGGAGAGGAGGGTTTTACCATCACCATAGACAGGGGGCAATCCTCATAACTAGAGGTGGAGTTCTACCATCACCATAGGGAAGGGGGGCATCCTCTACACCTAGAGGAGAGGAGGTTCTACATCACCATGATAGGGAACATCATCTAATCTAGGAGAGAGGAGGGGTTCTACCATCACCATACACAGGGGAATCTCTACACTAGATGAGGGGGTGCTTCCATCAACATAGACAGGGGACCTGCTCTACACCTAGAGAGAGGCCCAGTCAACCATCACTTTAGGATCGGGGACATTCTCTAAACCATAGGGAGAGAGACTCTACCCCACCATAAACAGGAGCATCCACTACACTAGAGGATAGGTGGTTTTACCCTCCCCTAGACAGGGGCATCCTCTACACTTAAAGCAGAGGAACATTCTACCATCACATAGACAGGGACATCTATACACCGAGGGAGCGAGGAGGTTATTACTAATCACCATAGACAGGGGACATCCTCTACACCTAGAGGAGAGGAGGTTCTACCATCATCTTACACAGGGTGAATCCTCTACACCTAGAGAGAGGAGGTTCTACCCAACACCATAGTACAGGGGACTTTCCTCTAACCTGAAGGAGGAGGTTCTATCATCACCGTAGAAAGGTGGCATTCCTCTACACCTAGAGAGGAGCGGAGGTTCACCATCACCATAGACAGGGGGGACATCCTCTCACTAGAGAGAGGGGGTTTCTACCATCACAATATACAGGGAGCATACTCTACACCTAGAGTAGAGGGGTTCTAACTCACAATAGACAGGGGGCATTCTATAAACCTAGAGGAAGAGAGGTTTTACCATAACCATAGACATGGGGAACGGTCCCTCTTTACCTAGAGGAGGAGGTGGTCTACCATACCCAGAGGACAGGGGCATTCTCATACACCTAGAGAAGAGGCGGTGGACTACCATCCATAGACAAGGAGACATCCTCTACATCTAGAGGAGAGGAGTTCGACCATCACCATACACAGGGGGACATCCTCTACACCTAGAGAAGAGGCAGCTTCTACCAATCACCATAGACAGGGGGAATCCTCTACACATAGAGGAGAGATGGTTCTCCCATCACCACAGGACAGGAGGGACATCCTCTACACCTAGAGGAGGAGGAGGTCTACAAATCACCTAGACAGGGGGGCATTCTCTACACCTCGGGAGTGGGGTTCACCATCACATAGACAGGGGGCCATCCTCTACACTCGAGGAGGGATGGTTCTACCATCACATAGACTGGACATCCGCTACATCTAGAGGAGAGGAGGAGAGGGGCGGTCTACCATCACAATACACAGGGGAAATCCTCTACACCTAGAGAAGAGGCTGGTTCTACCATCAACATAGACAGGGGACATTGCTCTACAACCTAGAGGAAGAGGCAGCCAACCAGCACTTTAGATACGGGACATTCTCTACACCTAGAGGAGAGGAGACTCTACCCCCACCATAAAACAGGAGGCATCCACTACACCTAGAGGAAGGTGGTTTTACCCTCACCAAGACAGGGCATCTCTACACTTAAAGCAGAGGGACATTCTACCATATTCATAGACCGGGACATTCCTCTTACACCGAGAGGAGAGGAGGTTTGTGTATATCCACAATCGACAGGGGACATCCTCTTACACCTAGGGAGAGAAGGTTCTACCATCATCTACACAGGGTGCATCCTAACACCTAGAGGAGAGGAGGGTTCTACCAACAACCATGACAGGGGACATTCCTCTACACCTAGAAGAGGAAGGAGGTTCCTATCATCACAGTAGACAGTGGAATCCTCACACCTAGGAGGGAGGAGGTTCTACCATCACCAAGACAGGGGGGGCAATCCTTCTACACCTAGAGTAGGGGGGTTCTACCTCACCATACAGGGAGCATCTTACACATGAGTAGAGGAGGTTCGACCATACCATAGACAGGGGCATTCTCTACACCTAGAGAGAGGCGGGTACTACCCACCATAGACAAGGGACATCCTCTACATCTAGAGGATAGAGGTTTCTACCTCACCATACACGGGGGACATCCTCTATCCTAGAGAGAGGCAGCTCTACCATCAACCATAGACAGGGGGAATCCTCTACACCTAGAGAGAGGAGGTTCCACCATCACCACAGAAGGGACGGGGACATTCCACTCTACACCTAGAGGAGAGGTCAGCTCTAACATCACAATAGACGGGGGCATCTCTAACCTAGAGGAGAGGAGGTTCTACCAGTCACATAGAGAGGGGGGCAACCTCTACACCTAGAGGGAGTGGAGGATTCGGACCATCACCATTAGACAGGGGGGCATCCTATACACTAGAGGGAGAGAAGCGTTCTACATCACCATAGACCAGGGGGCATCCTCTACACCTAGAGGAGAGGAGGGGTTCTACATCACCATAGACAGGGGACATCTCTACACCAGAGGAGAGGAAGATCTACCATTCACATAGACAGGGGGTTATCCTCTACACCTAGAGGATAGGTGGTTTTACCATCACCATATGACAGGGGGACACCTCTACACCTAGAGGAGGAAAGTTCTGCCATCACCACAGACAGGAGTCATCTCTACACCTAGAAGAAAGAGGAGTTCTACCATCACCATAGACCACGGGGCATCCTATTACACCTGAAGGAGAGGAGGTTCTTTCTTCTCCATAGAAGGGAGGCATTCCTCTACACCCTAGAGGAGAGAAGGTTCTACCATCACCATAGACAGAGGAGGCATCCTCTACACATCCTAGAGGAGAGGATGTCTACCATACCATAGACCGGGGGCATCCTCTACACTAGAGGAGAGGATGGTCTCCATCACATAGACAGGGGGCATCCTCCACACCTAGAGGAAGAGCGGAGGTTCTACATCACAATTAGACAGGGGGCATTTTTTGTTCCTCGACACCTAGAGGGAGGAGGTTAGAACATCACCATAGGACAGGAGGCATCCTCTACACCTAGAGGAGAGAAGGTTCTACCAGACATAGAACAGGGGTATCCTCTTACACCTAGAGGAGAGATGTTATACCATCACATAGACAGGAGGCCATCCTTAAACAAGAGGAGAGGAGGGTTCTAACATCACCATAGACAGTGGGCATCCTTACACCTAGAGGAGAGGAGGTTCTACCATCACCATAGACGGGGAAATCCTCTACACCTGAGGAGAGGAGGTCTAATCACTACCCATAGACAGGGGACATCCTCTACACCTAGAGGAGAGGAGGTTCTACCATCATCTTTCACAGGGTGCATCCTCTACACCTAGAGGAGAGGAGGTTCTACCAACACCATAGACAGGGGACTTCCTCTACACCTAGAAGAGAGGAGGTTCTATCATCACCGTAGACAGGTGGCATCCTCTACACCTAGAGGAGAGGAGGTTCTACCATCACCATAGACAGGGGGCTCCT
>WNYA01000300.1:0-127328 GCA_019512145.1 Engystomops pustulosus | reverse complement strand
CATCATCATAGACAGGGACATCCTCTACACCGAGAGGAGAGGAGGTTCTACTATCACCATAGACAGGGGACATCCTCTACACCTAGAGGAGAGAAGGTTCTACCATCATCTTACACAGGGTGCATCCTCTACACCTAGAGGAGAGGAGGTTCTACCAACACCATAGACAGGGGACATCCTCTACACCTAGAAGAGAGGAGGTTCTATCATCACCGTAGACAGGTGGCATCCTCTACACCTAGAGGAGAGGAGGTTCTACCATCACCATAGACAGGGGGCATCCTCTACACCTAGAGTAGAGGGGGTTCTACCATCACCATATACAGGGAGCATCCTCTACACCTAGAGTAGAGGAGGTTCTACCATCACCATAGACAGGGGGCATTCTCTACACCTAGAGGAGAGGCGGTACTACCATCACCATAGACAAGGGACATCCTCTACATCTAGAGGATAGGAGGTTCTACCATCACCATACACAGGGGACATCCTCTACTCCTAGAGAAGAGGCAGCTCTACCATCACCATAGACAGGGGGAATCCTCTACACCTAGAGGAGAGGAGGTTCTACCATCACCACAGACAGGGGACATCCTCTACACCTAGAGGAGAGTCAGCTCTACCATCACCATAGACAGGGGGCATCCTCTACACCTAGAGGAGAGGAGGTTCTACCATCACCATAGAGAGGGGGCAACCTCTACACCTAGAGGAGTGGAGGTTCGACCATCACCATAGACAGGGGGCATCCTCTACACCTAGAGGAGAGGAGGTTCTACCATCACCATAGACAGGGGGCATCCTCTACACCTAGAGGCCTGTTACATTGTATCATTAGGTTACACTGTATAATATCCCCTGTTACATTGTATCATTAGGTTACACTGTATAATATCCCCTGTTACATTGTATCATTAGGTTACACTGTATAATATCCCCCTGTTACATTGTATCATTAGGTTACACTGTATAATCTAAGGGTATAATCGCCATACGATTGTTAAATTGTGCCACTATTTTGGGTTATTTTTGTCTGCGACATCTTTTCTCATCTCTCCCTTTTCTATTGGGTACCAGAGGGGATTGGACCCGGTGCCCCTGCATGTCCGCCCGGTCCAGACCTCGCCTCTATTTCCAGTCTGTGTCTTGGTGGGGGGTGACACGTGAGACCACTGCCAGATGAATGTGTCCCTTCCTCTCCCCGGGCCAGAATCTCTCGCTATCCATGTGCCCATTTCATGCCTGTGAATGGCTGGATGTGGGAGGGATGCGAGGATGGAGAGATGGAGGGAGGGGGCTGCAGGAAGATGACATCAGCGTCCAGATATCTCAGGTGGTCATACACGGCGTGTCTGGTCCTTCTTACTTTAATGCTGTTGACGTTGCTGGAAGCAACTTTTAGAGAGAATCCAGCCATTACAACGATAAAGAGCAGAGCAGCGACCCCCATCATCATGAGTCAGAGTCAGTGTCCTCCTGTCTTCCACCTGTCTCCATGTCTGACTCCTCAGCAGCCTCTACAGGAGGGGGCTTCTTCTTAGTTGGGGGGTCTCCTGTGTCCACCTCACACTCATTATCAATGCGCTGTAACTCGCGCTCATAATCACCTTCTGACTCAGACAGAACATCATATCTGTTAGATAAGACCATGACCCCGGCGCAAAGTATTATAGTAGTTATATTCTTGTACATAGGGGGCAGTATTATAGTAGTTATATTCTTGTACATAGGGGGCAATTTTTATTAGTAGAAACAAACAAAATACATGGTACATTCCAATCAGAATTTAACAGAAATCATACATTGAAATTAATAAATAAATGTATAATAAGTAACTTAAATGTCCATCATTGGTTAAAGGGAAAAGGATTAAACATAATTACACGATGCATTAGTCCAGACATAAATTCCTCCATAACTTCCTATTCCCATCACTTTTCTCAATCTCTATGGATCGGATCCACCTGAGCTCAGACATGATCAGTGTGACTGCGGTCATGTGCTGGAAGGTCTCGCTGTGGATGGAGACTCGGGTCCTGTTATGCCAGTGGTAATACTTAATGATGGTTATAATGAGGTACATGGTCCCCCTGTCAATGTCCGTTATGTGTGATGTTACCCCATAGATCAGTGATGGCGAACCTTTTAGAGACCGAGTGCCCAAACCTCAACAAAGACCCGCTTATTTATCGCAAAGTGCCAACACAGAAATGTAATTAGTGATTTATACTCCCTTCTATGTCACAGTTTTCATTGATACCAGCCCCTGAGGCACCAATATCGCAGAAAATAGTCCCAGGTAGCACTGTCACTTTAAAATACCTCTTTGCACAGCAAGTCCTGGGCTGTCTGGGACTGCAGGAAGATACCTGGAGTCCTCTCTGGTGATGGCCTGAGTGCCCACAGAAAGGGCTCCGAGTGCCACCTCTGGCACCAGTGCCATAGGTTAGCCATCACTGCCATAGATGATATCTGGGAATCTAAGAGACTGCAGACGTGGTATCCTAAGCCTGCGGGACACCTCCTGCCATATCTGCCTCCCTCCCGGGCACTCGGTGGTAAAGTGCTCCATAGTCTCCTCCTGCTGACATCCTAGGGGGCACATACGCTCAGAGACGCTCAGAAATTTTAAATTGCCCCTAAGAAAGAGCCTCCCATGCAGAGATAACCAGGCGATGTCAAAAAACTTTGCAGGAAGCCTCAGACTATTCAGAAACTTCAGGCTCTCCTGCAGGGTGGCCGTCGTGCAGTCCCTCAGAGCTGGCTGTACTGTATAGAACGTCCTACAGACACTGGTATAGAGGTCTTTCCTGGTCCTACTCTCCAGATAGGTCTTATCTATTCTCCACTTTTTCATGCACCTGAGACCATACTCCAGATACTGGGGGAGGAAGCCAGGAGTCCACCGGCCCCTCTTGAGACTGCCGCCTCGCATCCAAGATTCTGCAAAAGGCAATATCCAGTCCCTGACACTACTTACCCACAGGAGACCATTGTTTGAGTCCAGGCAACCAAAATTGACTTTCAGAAACATGGAGTCAAAAAAGACCCTTGGATGTAACATATCCAGCCCACCCTCTCTCCTCTGCAGGTAGGTGATCCCTCTTTTTACTGGGTTCAACCTGTTCCCCCATAAAAGCTGGAAGAACAGGCTAAAGAGCCTAGCGGAGAAAGATTCTGGCAAAGGAAATACGACAGAGACGTAGAGGAAGACAGGGACCAGGTAAGTCTTCAGCAGAGTAACCCTTTCTCTATAGGTCAGCCTCCAGTTCTTCCATCCCTGAACCTTTACATTTCCGGTTTCCAACTTCTCTTCCCAATTTAGTTTGGCATTATCTTCCCTCCCAAATTTAACCCCAAGGATCTTAATATGGGTGGAGGCCTTGGCGAACTGTGGCAGATCAAAGCCAGGAGCAGTATCCAATGTCCAGAAAGCTTGACTCTTCTCAAGGTTGACCAGAGACCCGGAGGCCTCTGAGTAACTTCTGATGGCTGTGGACAGCATCTCCACCTCACGAGGTTCAGATATCACCACAGTCACATCATCCGCGTAGGCGACTACCTTCAAAGGCAAGCAATGGGGGACCGGCACCCCCTGAAAATCACACCGCTGCAGTGATCGCAGAAACAAGTCTATGGCAAACACATACAGCAGTGGACTCAGGGGACAACCTTGTCGCACCCCTGCCTCTACTTCAAAAGTGTCCCCCTGCCAACCATTGATCAGAGGAAAGCTCTTCGCCTCTCTATACAAAGTTCTCAGCCAATCTATAAATTGTCCCGGAATACCGTACTTTGATAAAGTGGCCCATAGATAATCGTGATCAACCCTGTTAAAGGCTTTAGCCTGGTCCAGACCTACAACATATCTCCCACACCTCAGAGCTTTACATCTCTCAAACATCTCCCTTATCGAGAGGACTGCTCCAGAGATGTTCCGCCCTCTTACTGTGCCGTACTGAGAGCCTGCCAACAGTGCCGGGGACAAACAGACTAATCTAGAAAACAAAATTTTTGCCAGAATTTTCCTGTCGACATTCAGGAGGGCGATCGGCCTCCAGTTCTTGATGTCACTCGGCTCCTTACCTTTGGACAGCAGAATAAGGGAGGACACTCTCATGGATGGAGGCATCAGGTGATTTTCTAGACAATTTGTAAATACATCCACAAGGATCGGGGCTAAGAGGTCTCTGAACTTCTTATAGAATTCACATGTTATTCCATCAGGACCTGGTGCCTTCTTCAGATGTAACTTATCAATGGCCTCTTTAACCTCCTCCTCTGTTATTTCTGCTGTCAAAGGAGAAAAGTCCAAATCTCTAGTGTCAGGACCTGGAGTTGCCTCCAAGAATTGAGCCATTTTCTTTTTATCCAAAACCTTTTTCTGAAATAACTCATAGTAGGATCTCACCACCCCCAGGATACCCTCCCGAGATTCCTGTAAAACTCCCTGGGAGTCAGTGAGACCTGTGATCGATTTCTTGGCCACACGTTCCCGGCAATTTTCATACGGATCAGGGACGCCTAGAGTCCCGTAATCTCTTTCTATTACCAGGGACGTGTAGCGGCTGTACTGATACTGCTTTATCTCAGACTTCAGTTGGTCAATCTTTTGTTTGTCCCCCCCTCCCCCCGCCGAATACAGTGACTCCAATTCTTTGCGCAGTTTGAGATACTGGCTGTACTTACTCTTACCCTTCTTCACTGACAGTCTCTTCAAGAGGGACCGGATCTCCTCCTTGACGTTCTCCCACCAGTCAGATATGTTGTCATAGAAGTCCTGTCTCTGAAGCTGGTCCTGAAAAAGGGAGTGGACACAATTCTGGACATAGACATCATCCAGGATGCTAGAATTGAGCCTCCATAACCCCCGACCAATGTCCGAGCGGTTAGTGGCGCCTAGGTGAAACAATAAGGCCAGATGGTCAGAATATGGGACGGCTCTCTCGCTCATCCCACTAATAGTCTCTGAAGGACTTACAAACGCCATGTCAATTCTACTGTTCCTGTCAGCACAGGAGTAGGTGTATTTAGGTTTCCTCCCGTCCAGGGTGAACACATCGCATAGATGGGCCTGTGATATTATGCTCTGTAGTACTTTGGAGTCTCTGACCACTGCTCTGCCCGAGGACCTGTCACCTGATGTCATGGTAACATTAAAGTCGCCCGCCAATACTACAGGGATTGAGGTAAAAAGATATTGTTTTACCTCATTGAACAGCTGGATTCTCTCTGTCACTGTCTGTGGGCCATAGATGTTGATCAGCCGGAGCCGCCTACCATGGATGGTCACCTCCAGCACCAGGCACCTCCCCATAGCGACCTCCGTCAGCCTGTGCACCGTTACGTCTGTGGTGTTAAACAGTATGGCGACCCCGGCGTACGGCTCCACAGCCAGTGACCAGTAAGAAGGACCAGACCGCCACTCACGCTCAGCCTCACGGAGATGCCCCAGGGTGGTCAGACGGGTCTCCTGCAGGAAGATGACATCAGCGTCCAGATATCTCAGGTGGTCATACATGGCGTGTCTAGTCCTTCTTACTTTAGCGCTATTGACATTACTAGAAGCAACTTTTAGAGAGAATCCAGCCATCATAAGGAAACAAAAAAACAGAGCAGCGACCCCCATCAATATGTATCTGAGTCAGATTCCCTGTGTCTACCACCAGTCTCCATGCCTGAAAAGGGATCTCCAGCTTCAACAGAAGGGGGCATGTTTTTTGGAAGAGGGTCTTCTGTGTCTCCGTCACGCTCAAATCCTCATCCGACTCTGATAAGACATCAAATCTATTGGAAAGGACCATGATCACTGCATCACCACTGGCTTTTTTAAAGGACTTAGACCCTGCACCATACTCTGTCTCAGGCTTACGGGAGGATTTGTCTTTTTTCTTTCTTTTGATCTTTTTGGCCTCCTCATATTCGGTAGTAGATGTTATAGAGGCTGCTGCCTGAGGCTGGTCCTGAGTGACAACCTCCATATTCTGCTGAGTGTGGGCTGCTCTCTGAGGTTCTGGCTAAGTATCACCTGACCCCTGCTGTACCTGCTGCCTAGTTAGTATTTGCCCCGACACCAAGGCCTCCTCCTCTAAGGCGCCTGCTTCTTGTACCATCTCATCATCAGAGAAGTCCCTGGCGATTTTATGCCAGGCCTTCGGGCAATCCTTGTGTGGGTGGCCCATCTCACTGCACAGATTACACTTGACTGTCTCGCAGTTGGCGCTGAGATGGCCGACCTCCCCGCACAGGTTACACTGTATCACTGTGCATACTTTGGCCACGTGACCGATCTTACCGCATCTAAAACACTTTCTTGGTTGCCCGGGATAGAAGCAGACGCCTTTCTCTCTCCCTATAAAGAAGCTGTTGGGGAGGTGCAGGGTAATGTTGTTATACTGGCGCAACTTCACCAGCACCTTCCACCCTCCAGTCCAGATACCGTCAGCGCCTCGGTTCTTGGTGAGGTCAGACACAAGATCACAATTTTGCCTGAGCCACACCAGAATATCCTGATGGGGAACTGACTCGTTCCAGAAGATGACATTAACAACCACGGTATCTGGCCTGGAAATAGGGACAAATATAAATTTATTCCAGCCGTCAGTGTCCCTGAACCGGGGGCATTTATCCCAGAACCGGTCCAGACTAGACATGAGCTTAAAGCTGACATCATAGCCCTGTCTGTCTGGCAGGTTTATGACCGCGAGGATATCATCAGGCGTGAACCCCATCTGGTGGCACAGGAGATCCCGCACCACAAACCTCCTATCTGGAAGATCTTCCTTTGCGCCTCTGTTTTTAAAGCGCACCACATTCCTCCTCTTAAACGCCTGCCCGGAGTAGTGTGCGCCGGAGGTGAAGGAGGGAGCACGTCGGCTCCAGGTGTTTCTGGGATGCTCCTACCGGGGCTCATTCTGGTTACTGGGGGGAGGGTCTGATCTAGAAGGTCTAGATCAGTGATGGCAAACCTTTTAGACAACGAGTGCCCAAACTACAACCAAATCCGACATATTTTACACAAAGTGCCGATGCGACAATTTAAGCAGTAACTTATTCTCCCTGCTCTGTCACATGTTTAAATTGTAGGCACCTGAGGACACCAATACAGTAGAAAGAAGGAGTAGAAGTTTGGATTATCATTGTAGCTTCCTTCTAGGGTCCTGGGCTGCCTGGGACTGCAAGAGGCCTTGAGTCCTGTCTGGCGAACTCTGCGCTGGGGTGATTGCGCAGTTGCCCACAGAGAGGCCTCTGAGTGCCACCTCTGGCACCCGTGCCATAGGTTCGCCACCACTGGTCTAGACTCATCTGGGGGGGCTTGATGTCAGAGGGGGGAAGTCAAATACATCATCCTGTACAACCATCCACCTCTATGTTATCAGACAGCTGTACATTCCAGACATGCTGAGGGTCCCCTCCTTCCCCCAACCCTTTAGGTTCATCAGAATGCCCACAGTCCCCAGTCTCTGTCCTAAGAACACAGTTCTCCTGGTACAATGCACCAGTCTAACAAACAGAAGTAAATGCACTGTCCTTCTGCTGCTCAGTCTCTGCTGGGACTTGTGGTACCACAGCTCTTTCCTCTTTCCTAGTGACTGCTGCAGATGTCTGCAGCTGATCCTGAGCCTGTCCCTTTTGGAAGGAGAAGCTTGCGTGTCTCAGTACAGGTGTTGTCACACGGGGCGCATCTGGGATCTTGGGTTCAGGGTCACAGCTCTGCTTCTTCTGTGAGAAGCGCTTCCTATTCCTATAGGACTCGGCCAGGGGTCCCATCTTCTCCAGAACACAGTCCATGTCCCTCACCACCTGTGCCAGCTCTATGCTCAGTGAGTGCAGCTTGGTGTCATACAGTCTCTTACTCTCTGGATGTGCAGTTTTCAGGTTATACGTACAGTCTATCTGCATTTGCAGCATTTCCTTATGGTGGCTAAGCTCCCCCATCCTCCTTACCAGTCCTGGGATCTCCTCTGCTAGCCTCAGCTCCCCCATCCTCCTTACCAGTCCTGGGATCTCCTCTGCTAGCCTCAGCTCAGGCGCTCGCACGGTCTCCTTCCCCTGCTGTGCTGGTCGGGGTGCTGCTCCAGGTGGGTTTGGAGCACCCGTCTCCTTTGCTGCTCCAGTTTTTCTGCCTGCAGTGGCAGAGCTTGAGGCCTGTTCACACTGTGCAGGGACACTCAGCGGCTTAGCTGTAGATCTGGTGCGGCCTGTGCAGGCCATGCTGGACACCACATCCCTCTGCAGTAAGTTCTCTTGCAGGGTTTGTCTCTCCAGGGATGCTGTCTGGGTGCATGAGTGGGGGGCTGTGCACCTTCTGCTCGTCCTGCACTCACCACCTGTGCTGCTCCATGCTGGCCGGGCCTGGGAGTCACTTCTATCATTGCTTCACTCACTTTGTTTTCTTGTGTCTTCTTTACAACATCCATATTCTGTTGACTTTCTTCCTTACAAACAACTCTGGGATTTCCATCCCTTGTAGAAATTGTATGGGAGTTTTCTCCCGGTGTAGGCCTGGAAGCCTGGGCCTTGCTTGGGGAATCTCCCCACCAAGGGTGGCCCCGCCCTGGGCTGTCTCCAGGCATCAGGAGACTCAGGAGCTCGGCTCTAACACAACCTCTCAGCAAGGGGGCAGTATTATAGTAGTTATATTCTTGTACATAGGGGGCAGTATTATAGTAGTTATATTCTTGTACATGGGGGCAGTATTATAGTAGTTATATTCTTGTACATAGGGGGCAGTATTATAGTAGTTATATTCCTGTACATAGGGGGGCAGTATTATAGTAGTTATATTCTTGTACATAGGGCAGTATTATAGTAGTGTTATAGGCTTGTACATAGGGGGCATATATAGTAGTTATATGCCTGTACATAGGGGGGCAGTATTATCTTCGTATATGTCTTGTACGAATAGGGGGCAGTGTTTATAGTGGTTATATTCTTTACATAGGGGCGTATTAATAGTAGTTTTATATTCTTGTACATAGGGCCAGTATTATAGTAGTTATTCCTGTACAGAGGGTGCAGTATTATATAGTTATATTCCTGTACGATGGGGGCAGTAATATAGTAGTATATTCCTTGTACATAGGGGGCAGATTTGAGTTATATTCTTGTACATAGGGGGCAATATTATAGTAGTTATATTCCTGTACATAGGGGCCGTATTATAGTAGTTATATTCCTGTACATAGTGGAGGCCGTATTATATTAGTTATATTTCTTGTACATAGGGCAGTATTATAGTGTTTATATCTTGTACATAGGGGGCCAGTCGTATAGTAGTTATATTCTTGTCAAGGGGGCAGGATTATAGTAGTTATATTTCTGTTACGAGGGGCAGTAAATGATAGTGTTATATTCTTGTACATAGGGGGCCAGTAATTATAGTAAGTTATATTCCTGTTACATAGGGGAATTATTATAGTAGTTTAGATGTCTTGTATATAGGGGGCAGTATTTAGTAGTATATCCTTTACATCGGGGCAGTATTATAGTAGTATTATATTTCTTGTAATAGGGGCAATTTTTATTAGTAGAACAACAAAAATAACTGTACATTCCAATCAGAATTTACAGAAATATAATTGAAATTAATAAATAAATGTACTACTAATAACTTAAATGTCCCTCCTTGGTTAAAGGGTAAAAGGTTATCCTAATTACACGATGGCATTGTCCAGACTAATTCCCCATAAACTTCCTAGTCCCATCACTTTTCTCAATCTCTTGGATCCGGATCCACCTGAGCTCAACTATCAGTGTGCCTGGCGTGTCCATGTGGGCTGGAAGTCTCGCTGTTGATGGAGGACTCGGGTCCTTTTATGCCGTGGTCATTACTTAATGTGGTTTATCATGATGGTCTGGTCCCCCTGTCAATGTCCGTTATTTGTGATAGAAATTACCCCATAGATCAGTGATGGCGACCTTTTAGGATACCGAGTGCCCAAACTCTCAACAAAGACCCTCTTTATTTCGAAGTTTCCAACACGAATGATAATTATGGATTTATACTCCCTTCTATGTCACAGTTTTCATTGAATAACAGCCCATGAGGCACCAATATCCGAAAATAAGTCCAGGTAGCCTGTCACTTTAAAATACCTCTTTGCACAAGCAGTCCGGGGCTGTCTGTGGACTGCAGAAGATACTGGATTAAGCCTCTCTGGTGATGGCCTGAGTGCACACAGAAAGGGCTCCGAGTGCACTCGGCACCAGGGCCATAGGTTAGCCATCACTGCCATAGATGATATCTGGGATCTAAGTAGAACTGCAGACGTGGTATCGCTAATCCTGCGGTACCCTCCTGCCATATCTCCTCGCCTCCCGGCACTCGGTGGTTAAGTGTGCTCCAGAGTGCTCCTCTGCTGACCCCTAGGGGGCACATACGCTCAGAGACGCTCAGAAATGTTTAAATTCCCCAAGAAAGAGCCTCCCATGAACAGAGATAACCAGCTATTCAAAAACTTTATGCAGGAATGCCTCAGACTATCAGAAACTTCAGGCTCTCCTTCATGTTGGCCGTCGTGCAGTCCCCAGAGCTGGCTGTAACTGTGATAGAGACTTCCTACAGACACTGGTATAGTAGGTCTTTCCTGGTCCACTCTCGCAGATAGGTCTTATCTATTCTCCAATTTTTCATGCACCTGAGACCATACTCAGATACTGGTGGAGGTAACCAGGATCACGGCCGCCTCTTGAGACTGCCGCCTCGCATCCAAGATCTGCAAAAGGCATATCCAGCCCTACCCCCCAACTACTTACCACAGTGAACCATGGTTTGAGCCCGGCAACCAAATTGACTTTCAGAAACTTGGAGTCAAAAAGACCCTTTGATTACATCTCCAGCCACCCTCTCTCCTCTGCAGTTAGGTGATCCCTCTTTTTACTGTGTCAACACTGTTCCCCCATAACGCTGGAAGAACAGGCTAAGAGCTAGCGAGAAAAGATTCTGGCAAGGAAATCGACAGATACGGAGCGGTAAGACAGGGACCAGTAAGTCTTCAGCAGAGTAAACCCCTTTCTCTATATGTCATCCTCACAGTTCTATCCATCCCTGAACGCTTTACAGTTCCGGTTTCCACTTCTCTTCCCAATTTGTTTGGCAATTATCTTCCCTCCCAAATTGTAACCCCAAGGATCTTAATATGGGGGTGGAGGCCTTGTCTAACTGTGGCGGATCACAGCCAGTAGCAATCGCAATTTCGCAGAAGCTTGACTCTTCTCAAGGTTGACCATAGACCTCGAGCCTCTGAGTAACTGGTGCTGATGGCTGTGATAACACTCCACCTCACTATGTTCATAGCATCCCCCCCCCCACCCCCCCCCCCCCCCCCGCCCCCCCCCTCACCACGGTCACATCATCCGCGTATGCACTACCTTCCAAGGTCAAGCAAGGGGGGACTGGCACCCCTGAAAATCACACGCTGCGTGAGTCGCAGAAACAAGTTATGGAACCACTACCGCAGTGGACTCAGGGACAACCTTGTCGCACCCCTGCACTCTACTTCAAAAGTGTTCCCCCTGCCGAACCATGATCAGAGGAAAGCTCTCGCCTCTCTATACAAAGTTCTCAGGCCAATCTAAAATAAAGAGGGGGAGGGTCCCGGAACTACCGTCTTTGATAAAGTGGCCATAATAACGTGAGCAACTGTTTAAGGCTTTAAGCCTTGGCCGACCTACAAACATATCTCCCACGCGGCTCAGATGCTTTACAGTCTCTCAACATCTCCCTTATCGAGAGGACTGTCGCCAGAGATTGTTTCCGCCCGGTCTTTACTGTGCCGTACGGAGAGAAGGCCTGCCAACAGGGCCGGGGACAAACAGACTAATCTAGACAAACAAAAATTTTTGGCCAGAATTTTCCTGTCGACATTCAGGAGGGCGATCGGACCTCCATTCTTGAATGTCACTCGGCGCCTTACCTTTGGACAGCAGATAGGAGGACACTCTCATGGATGGAGCATAGGGGAATTCTAGCAATTTAGTAACATACATCCACAATGCTCGGTGCTAATAGGTCTCTGAACTTTCTATAGAATTCCACAATGTTTTATTCCCTCAGGACCTGGTGCCTTCTCAGAGATGTAACTTATCATGGCCTCGTTTACACCTCCTCCTCTTTTATTTCTGCTGTCAAAGGAGAAAGTCCAAATCTCTAGGTGTCAGGTACTGTTTGCCTCCAAGAATTGAGCCATTTTCTTTTTTATCCAAACCTTATTTTCTGAAATAAATCATAGTAGGATCTCACCACCACCCAGGATACCCTCCCAAGGATTTCCTTAAAACTCCCTGGAGTCAGTGAGACCTGTGATCGATTCTTGGCCACACGTTCCCGGCATTTTCATACGGATAGGGACGCCTGAGTCACGTAATCTCTTTCTTTACCAGGGACGTGGAGTCGGCTGTACTGATGCTGCTTGTATCTCAGACTTCAGTGGTCAATCTTTGTTGTCCCCCCTCCCCCGCCGAGAGATACAGTGATCGCAACTTCTTTGCGCATTTGGAGATACTGGCTGTGTACTTACTCTTAGCCCTTCTTCCTGACAGTCTCTTCAAGAGGGACCGGGATTCTCCTCCTTGCTTTCTCCCCCAGTCCAGATATGGGATTTGTCAATAAGTCCTGTCTCTGAAGCTGGTCCTGAAAAGAAAGGAGAGAGAAACAAAACTACAAAAAAAAAAAGCAAAACACATATACTGGGGCTATGGGCTGTATACTGGGGCTATGGGCTGTATACTGCGGCTATGGGCTGTATACTGCGGCTATGGGCTGTATACTGGGGCTATGGGCTGTATACAGGGGCTATGGGCTGTATACTGGGGCTTTGGGCTGTCTGGCTGTAGACTGGGGCTATGGGCCGTCTGGCTGTATACTGGGGCTATGGGCTGTCTGGCTGTATTCTGCGGCTATGGGCTGTATACTGCAGCTATGGGCTGTATACTGGGGCTATGGGCTGTATACTGGGGCTATGGGCTGTATACTGGGGCTATGGGCTGTCTGGCTGTATACTGGGGCTATGGGCTGTCTGGCTGTGTACTGGGGCTATGGGCTGTCTGGCTGTATACTGGGGCTATGGGCTGTCTGGCTGTATACTGGGGCGAATACATATATACTACAGTGGGCTGGATGTGTACTGGCGTGGCACACTGACTGTATACTGGGGGGGGTGCTGGCTATATTTCTGTACATAGGGGGCAGTATTATAGTAGTTATATTCTGTACATAGGGGGCAGTATTATAGTAGTTATATTTGTGTCAAGAAATAACTACTATAACTGCCCCCTATGTACACTGAAATAACTACTATAATACGCCCCCTATGTACAAGAATAACTACTATAATACGCCCCCTATTTACAGATATATAAACTACTATACATACTGCCCCTATGTACAAATATAACTACTCATAGACTCTGCCTGCCCCCTATGTACAAGAATTAACTACTATAATACTGCTCCCCTATGTACAGATAAATACTACTATAATACTGCTCCCTATGTACATACACTAGATATAACTACTTATAACTCTACTGCCCCTCGTGGTACAGGAATATAACTACTATAATCACTGCCCCCTATGTACAAGAATATACTACTATAATACTGCCCCCTATGTACAGAATATAACTACTATAACTGGCCCCCTATGTAAAGAATATAACTACTATAATACTGCCCCCTATGTACATGAATATAACTACTATACTCACTGCCCCCTTGTACAGGAATATACTACTATAATACTGCCCCCTATGTACAAAAATAACTACTATAATACTGCCCCCTATGTACAAAATATAACTACATAATACTGCCTCCATTTACAAAAATAACTACTATAATACTGCCCCCTATGTACACGAATATAACTACTATAATACTGCCTCACCCCCCCTATGTACAGAATTCACTACTATAATACTGCCCCCTATGTAAAGGATATAACTACTATAAGTACTGCCCCCTATGTACAAGATATAACTACTATAATACTGCCCCATGTACAGATATAACTACTATAATACTGCCCCCTATGTACAGGAATTAACTACTATAATCCTGCCCCCTATGTACAAGAATATAACTACTATAATACTGCCCCCTATTGTACAAAATAACTACTATAAACTGCTCCCTTAAAGAATATACCTACTATAATCCTGCCCCCTATGTACAGGAATAACTTACTATATACTGCCGCCCTATGTACAGAATAAACTAATACTGCCGACGTATCCATATACTGCCCCCTGTAACAGAATATACTACTATAACCCCTCTATGTACAGGATTAACTACTATATATGCGCCCTATGTCAGAATATACTACTTAATACTGCCCTCATGTACAAGAATATATACTAAATACTGCCCCTATGTCAGAATATAACTACTATATACTTTCGCCGGGTCATGTCTATCTAACAGATATGATGTTCTGTCTGAGTCAGAAGGTGATTATGAGCGCGAGTTACAGCCATTGATAATGAGGTGTAGGTGGACACAGGAGACCCCCCAACTAAGAAGAAGCCCCCTCCTGTAGAGGCTGCTGGGAGTCAGACATGGAGACAGGTGGAAGACAGGTGACACTGACTCTGACTCATGATGATGGGGGTCGCTGCCCTGCTCTTTATCGTTGTAATGGCTGGATTCTCTCTAAATTGGCTTCCGCCAGCAACGTCAACCAGCATTAAAGTAAGAAGGACCAGCACACGCCGTGTATGACCACCTGATGATATCTGGACGCTGATGTCATCTTCCTGCAGAGACCCGTCTGACCACCTTAGGGCATCTCCGTGAGGCTGAGCGTGAGTGCGGTCTGTGTCCTTCTTACTGGTCACTGGCTGTGTGGAGCCGTACGCCGGGGTCGCCATACTGTTTAACACCACAACGTAATGGTGCACGGCTGACGGAGGTCCTCTGGGGAGGTGCCTGGTGCTGGAGGTGACCATCCATGTAGTAGCGGCTCCGGCTGATCAACATCTATGCCCACAATCAGTGACAGAGAGAATCCAGCTGTTCAATGAGGTAAAACAATATCTTTTTACCTCATCCCTGTAGTATTTGGCGGCGACTTTAATGTTACCTATGACATCAGGTGAACGGTCTCCTCGGGCAGAGCAGTGGTCAGAGACCTCCAAAGTACTACAGAGCATAATATCACAGAGCGCCCATCTACGATGTGTTTTCACCCTGGACGGGAGGAAACCTAATACACCTACTCCTGTCTGACAGGAACAGTACGAATTGACATGGCGTTTGTAAGTCCTCAGAGACTATTATGGGATGAGCGAGAGAGTCGTCCCATATTCTGAACCATCTTGGCCTTATTGTTTCACCTAGGCGCCACTAACACGCTCGGACATTGGTCGGGGTTATGGAGGCTCAATTCTAGCATCCTGGATGATGTCTATGTCCAGAATTGTGTCCACTCTCCCTTTTTCAGGACCAGCTTCAAGACAGGACTTCTATGACAACATATCTGACTGGTGGGAGAACGTCAAGGAGGAGATCCGGTCCCTCTTGAAGAGACCTGTCAGTGAAAGGTAGAGTAAGTACAGCCAGTATCAATCAAACTGCGCACAAATTGGAGTCACTTATTCGGCCGGGGGAGGGGGGGAACAACAAAAGATTGACCACTGAGTCTGAGATAAGCAGTATCATACACCTCCGCTACACTGTCCCTGGTAATAGAAGAGATTACGGGACTCTAGGCGTCCCTGATCCGTATGAAAATTGCCGGGAACGTGTGGCCAGAAATCGATCACAGTCTCACTGACTCCGGAGTTTTACAGGAATCTCTCGGGAGGGTATCCTGGGTGGTGATGATCCTACTATGAGTTATTTCAGAAAAAGGTTTTGGAACAAAGAAATGGCTCAATTCTTGGAGCACATTCTCCAGGTCCCTGACACTAGATTTTGGACTTTTCTCCTTTGACACAGCAAATAACAGAGGAGAGGTTAAAGAGGCCATTGATAGTTACTCTGAAGAAGGCACAGGTCCTGATGGAATAACATGTGAATTCTATAGAAGTTCAGAGACCTCTGCCCCGATCCTTGTGGATGTATTTACCAATTGTCTAGAACAATCACCTGATGCCTCCATCCATGAGAGTGTCCCTCCCTTATTCTGCTGTCCAAAGGTAAGGAGCCGAGTGACATCAAGACTGGAGGCCGATCGCCCTCCTGAATGCTCGACAGGAAAATCTGGCAAAATTTTGTTTTCTAGATTATCGTTTGTCCCGGCACTGTTGGCAGGCTCTCAGTACGGCACAGTAAGAGGGCGAACATCTCTGGAGCAGTCCTCTCGATAAGGGAGATGTTTGAGATGTAAAGCTCTGAGGTGTGGGAGATATTTTGTAGTCTGGACCAGGCTAAAGCCTTAACAGGGTTGATCACCGATTATCTATGGCCTTTATCAAAGTACGGTATTCCCGGACCAATTTATAGATTGTCTGAGAACTTTGTATGAGAGGCGAAGAGCTTTCCTCTGATCTGGTTGGCAGGGGACCTTTTGAAGTAGAGGCAGGGGTGCGACAAGTTGTCCCCTGAGTCCACTGCTGTATGTGTTTGCCATAGACTGTTTCTGCGATCACTGCAGCGGGTGATTTTCAGGGGTGCCATCCCCCATTGCTTGCCTTTGAGAGTCGCCCTACGCGGATGATGTGACTGTGGTGATATCTAACCCTGTGAGGTGGAGATGTTATCCACAGCCATCAGAAGTTACTCAGAGGCCTCCGGGTCTCTGGTCAACCTTGAGAAGAGTCAAGCTTTCTGGACATTGGATACTGCTCCTGCTTTGAATCTGCCACAGTTCGCCAAGCCTCCACCCATATTAAAGATCCTTGGGTTAATTTTGGAGGGAAGATAATGCAAACTAAATTGGGAAGAGAAGTTGGAAACCGGACATGTAAAGGTTCAGCGATGGAAGACTGGAGCTGACCTATAGAGAAAGGGTTTACTCTGCTGAAGACTTACCTGGTCCCTGTCTCTCCTCTACGTCTGTCGTATTTCCTTTGCCAGATCTTTCTTCTCGCTAGGCTCTTAAGCCTGTTCTCCCAGCTTTTATGGGAACAGGTTGAACCCGATAAAAAAGAGGGATCACCTACCTGCAGAGGAGGAGAGGGGATGGGCTGGAATATTTACATCCAAGGGTCTTTTTTTCTCCATTTTTCGAAAGTTCATTTTGGTTGCCGTGGACTCAAACATGGTCTTCCTGTGGGTAAGTAGTGTCAGGGACTGGATATTGCCTTTTGCAGAATCTTGGATGCGAGGCGGCAGTCTCAAGATGGGCCGGTGACTCCTGGCTTCCCTCCCCCAGTATCTGGAGTATGGTCTCAGGTGCATGAAAAAGTGGGACATTGATAAGACCTATCTGGAGAGTAGGACCAGAAAGACCTCTATATACCAGTGTCTGTAGGACGTTCTATAAAGTACAGCCAGCTTCTGAGGGACTGCACGACGGCCACCCTGCAGGAGAGCCTGAGTTTTCTGAATAGTCTGAGGCTTCCTGCAAAGTTTTTTTGACATCGCCTGGTTATCTCTGCATGGAGGCCTCTTTCTTAGGGCAATTTAAAATTTCTGAGCGTCCTGAGCGTATGTGCCCCCTAGGATGTCAGCAGAGAGACTATGGAGCACTTTAACCACCGACGTGCCGGGAGGGAGGCGATATGGCAGGAGTGTCCCGCAGGCTTAGGATACCACCGTCCTCAGTCTCTTAGATTCCCAGATATCTCTATGGCAGTGATGGCTAACCTATGGCAACTGGTGCCAGAGGGGCACTCGGAGCCCTTTCTGTGGGTCACTCAGGCCATCACCAGAGAGGACTCCAGGTATCTTCCTGCAGTCCCAGACATCCCAGGACTTGCTGTGCGAAAGAGGTATTTTAAAAGTGACAGTGCTATCCTGGGACTATTTTCTTGCGATATTATGTGACCTCAGGGGCTGGTATCAATGAAAACTGTGACATAGAAGGGAGTATAAATCACTAATTAATTTCTGTGTTGGCACTTTGCTGATAATAAGCGGGTCTTTGTTGAGGTTTGGGCACTCGGTCTCTAAAAGGTTCCCATCACTGATCTAGGGGGTAACATCACACATAACGACATTGACAGGGTTACCATGTACCTCATTATAACCATCATTATTATTAACCACTGGCATAACAGACCCGAGTCTCCATCCACAGCGAGACCTTCCAGCCATGACCGCAGTCACAGCTGATCTGTCTGAGCCAGGTGGATCCGATCCATAGAGATTGAGAAAAGTTGATGGGCATAGAGTTATGGAGGAATTTAGTCTGGACTAATGCATCTGTAATTATGTTTAATCCTTTCCCTTTAACCAATGATGACATTTAAGTTACTTATTATACATTTATTATTAATTTCAATGGTATGATTTCTGTTAAATTCTGATTGGAATGTACCATGTATTTTGTTTGTTTCCTACTAATAAAAATTGCCCCCTATGTACAAGAATATAACTACTATAATACTGCCCCCTATGTACAAGAATAACACTATATACTTTGGCGCCGGGGTCTGTCGTTATCTAACAGATATGATGTTCTGTCTAGTCAGAGTGTTATGAGCGCGAGTTACGCGCATTGATAATGAGTGTGAAAGGTGTGGACACAGCGAGACCCCCCAACTAATGAAAGCCCCCTCCCTGTAGAGGGCTGCTGGAGTCAGACATGAGACAGTGGAAGACAGGAGGACACTGACTCTGACACATGATGATGGGGTCGCTTGCTCTGCTCTTTATCGTTGTAATGGCTGGATTCTTCTACAAGTTGCTTCCAGCCACGTCAACATCATTAAGTAGAAAGGACCAGACACGCCGTGTATGACCACCTGAGATATCTGGACGCTGATGTCATCTTCCCTGCAGGCACCCGTCTGACCACCTTAGGGCATCTCCCGTGAGGCTGATCGTGAGTTGGCGGTCTGGTCCTTCTTACTGGTCACCTGGCTGTGGAGCCGTAAGCCGGGGTCGCCATAACTGTTTAACCCACAGACGTAACGGTGCACCGATGACGGAGGTTCGCTATGGGGGTGCCTGGTGCTGGGGTGACCATCCATGGTAGGCGGCTCCGGCGTGATCAACCTATGGCCCACAGACAGTGACAGAGATATCCACTGTTCAATGAGGTACAACAATATCTTTTACCTCAATCCCGGTAGTATTGGCGGGCGACTTTAATGTTACCATGACATCAGGTGACAGGTCCTCGGGCAAGCATGGTCAGAGACTCCAAAGTACTACATGCAGCATAATTCACAGGCCCATCTATGCGTGTGGTTCACCTGACGGGAGGAAACCAAATACAACCTACTCCGGTCTGACAGGAACAGTAGAAATTGACATGCGTTTGTAAGTCCTTCGTAGACTATTAGTGGGATGAGCGAGAGACCGTCCCCATATCTGTACCATCTTGGCCTTATTGGTTTTCCCGCAGGCGCCACTAACCCGCCTACTCGGCTCTCTACATGTTTTTATGAGGCTCAATTCTAGCATCCGGATGATGTCTAATGTCCAGAATTGTGTCCACTCCCTTTTTTCAGGACCAGCTTCGAGACAGGACTTCTGATGACAACATATCTGACTGGTGGGAGACCGTCAAGGAGGAGATCCGGTCCCTCTTGAAGAGACTGTCAGTGAAGAAGGGTAAGAGTAAGTCAATACAGCCAGTATCTCAAACTGCGCAAAGAATTGGGTCACTGTATTCGGCGGGGAGGGGGGGACAAACAAAGATTGACCAACTGAAGTCTGAGATAAAGCGTATCAGTACAGCCACGCTACACGTCCCTGGTAATAGAAAGAGTACGTGGACTCTAGGCGTCCCGATCCGTATGAAATTGCCGGAACGTGTGGCCAAGAATCGATCCACAGTCTCAACTGCTCCCAGGAGTTTTACACAGGAATCTCGGAGGGTATCCTGGGGTGGTGAGTCCTACTATGAGTTATTTCCAGAAAAAGGTTTTGTGATAAAAAACAAAATGGCTCAATCTTGGAGGCACTCCAGGTCCTGTACACTAGAGATTTGGACTTTTCTCCTTTGACAGCAGAAATACAAGGAGGAGGTTAAAGAGCCATTGATAAGTTTTACATCTGAAGAAGGCACCAGGTCCTGATGGAATAACATGTTAATTCTATAAGAAGTTCAGAGACCTCATTACCCCGATCCTTGTGATATGTATTTACAATTGTCCTTAGAAAATCACCTGATGCCTCCATCCATGAGAGTGTGCCTCTCCTTATTCTGCTGTCGCAAAGGTAAGGATCCGCTAGTTACATCCAAGAACTGGAGGCCGATCGCCCTCCTGAATGTCGACAGGAAAATTCTGGCAAAAATTTTGTTTTCTGATAGTCTTGTTTGTCCCCGCACTGTTGGCAGCTCTCAGTACGCAACAGTAAGAGAGGCGGAACATCTCTGGAGCAGTCCTCACTCCTCGATAAGGGAGATGTTTGAAGATTAAAGCTCTGAGGTGTGGGAGATATGTTTTGTAGGTCTGGACCGATGCTAAAGCCTTTACCACGGTTGATCACATTATCTATGGTGCCACTTTATCAAGTATACGGGTCAATCCGGGACATTTATAGATGGCTGATGCTGTGTACTGTGATAGAGAAGTCGAGAGCTTTCCTCTGATCAATGGTTGGCAGAAGGGAGATGCTCTTTGTGATTAAGAGGCAGGGGTTGCACACAGGTTTCCCCCTGAGTCCACTGCTGTATGTGTTTTGCCATAGACGTTGTTTCTCTGCGAGATCACTGAGCAGAGCGGTGCGTGATTTTCAGAGGGGTGCCATCCCCCATGCTTGCCTTTGAAGGTGTCGCCTACGCGTGGATGATGTGACTGTGGTGATATCGAACCTCGTGGAGGTGGAGATGTTTCCCAGCCTCAGAAGTTACTCAGAGGCCTCCCGGGTCTCTGGTCAACCTTGAGAAGAGTCACTTTTTCTGGACATTGGATACTGCTCACTGGTCTTTGATCTGCCACAGTTCTCCAGAGGCCTCTCCCACCCATATTAAGATCCTTGGGGTTTAAATTTGGGAGGGAAGATAATGCCAAACTAAATTGGAAGAGACTGTTGGAAACCGGAAAGGTGATTAAAGGTATCAGGGAATGGTGAAGACACTGGAGGCTGCCTATAGAGAAGGGTTACCTGCTGAATACTTCCTGGTCCCTGTCTTCCTCTCGTCTCTGTCTGTCTTATTCTCCTTTGCCAGATCTTTCTCGACTACAGGCTCTTTGCCGTTTTCTTCCAGCTTTTATGGGGAACAGGTTGAACCCAGTAAAAGGAGATTCACCTACCTGCAGAGGAGAAGGGTGGGCTGGATAGTTACATCCAAGGTCTTTTTGACTCCATGTTTCTGAAAGTCAATTTTGGTTGCCTGGACTCAACACTGGTCTCCTGTGGGTAAGTAAGTGTCAGGCTGGATAATTGGCCTTTCTGCGAATCTTGGATGCGAGTCGGCAGTCCTCAAGAGGGGCCGGTGGACTCCTTGCTGCCTCCCCCAGTATCTGCGTAGTGATCTCAGGTGCATGAAAAGTGGGAAATAGATAAGACCTATCTGAGAGAGGACCAGGAAAGACCTCTATACATTGTCTGTAGGACGTTCTATACAGTACAGCAGCCGCCTCTGATGGACTGCACACGGCCACCCTGCAGATAGCCGAAGTTTCTGAATAGTCTGAGGCTTCCTCAAAGTTTTTTGACATTCGCCTGGTTATCTCTGCATGGGAGGCTCTTTCTTAGGGCAATTTAAATTTCTGAGCGTCTCTGAGCGTATGGTGCCCCCTAGTGATGTCAGCAGGAGGAGACTATGGACACTTTACCACCGAGTGCCCGGGAGGGAGGCAGATATGGGCAGGAGTGTCCCGCAGGCTTAGGATACTCACGTCTGCAGTCTGCTTAGATTCCTAGATATCATCTATGGCAGTGATGGCTAACCTATGGCACTGGTGCCAGAGTGTCCACTCTGGAGCCCTTTCTGTGACTGGCACTCAGGCCATCACCAGAGAGGACTCTCCAGGTATCCTTCCTGCATTCCCCGATACAGCCCAAGGACTTGCTGTGCAAAGAGGTATTAAAGTGACACGTGCTACCTGGGACTATTTCTGCGATATTGGTGCCTCAGGGCTGGTATCAATGAAACTGGTGACATAGAAGGGAGTATAAATCACTAATTTACATTTCTGTTTGGCCTTGCGTATATGCGATTAATAAGCGTGTCTTTTGTTAGGTTTTGGGCCCTCGGTCTCTAAAAGGTTCGCCATCACTGATCTATGGGGTAACATCACACATAACGGACATTGACAGGGGACCATGTACCCTCATTATACCATCATTAAGTATACACTGGCATAACAGGACCCGAGTCTCCTCCACCGCGAGACCCTTCCAGCACTGACCGCCCATCACACTGATCATGTCTGAGCTCAGGTGGATCCGATCCCATAGATATTGAGAAGTGATGGGAATGGAGTATTGTTAGAATTTATGTCGACTAATGCATCGTGTATAGTTTAATCCTTTTCCCTTTAACCAATGATGCATTTAAGTTCCTTCATTATACATTTATTTATTAATTTCAATGTATGATTTCTGTTAAATTCTGATTGGAATGTACCATGTAATTTTGTTTTGTTTTACTAATAAAAATTGCCCCCTATGTACAAGAATAACTACTATAATACTGGCCCCTATGTACAGGATATAACTAACTATAATCTGCCCCCTATGTACAAGAATATAATACTATAATATATACTTCCCCCTATGTACATGGAATATAACTACTATAATACGGCCCCCTATGTACAGGAGAATATAACTACTATAATACTGCCACACTTAGGTACAAGAATATACACCATAATACTGCCCCTATGTACAAGATATACTCTATAATACTGCCCCCTATGTACAGAATATAACACTTTAATACTGCCCCCTATGTAAAGAATATAACTAATATAATGCTACTGCCCCCATGTACAGGAAGATAACTCCTATAATACTGCCCCCTATGTACAGATATAACTACTATATACTGCCCCCTATGTACAAAGTAATAACTACTATAATACTGCCCCCTATGTAAAAGAATATAACTACTATAATACTGCCCCCTATGTACAGAATATAACTACTATAATACTGGGTCCCCCTTTTACAGAATATAACTAACTATAAACGTCCCTATGTACAAGAATATAACTACGATAATCGCTCCCTATGTACAAGAAATATAACACTATAAACTGCCCCCTATGTACAAGAATATAATCTACCTAAATACCACCCCTAGTGTACACGGAATTACTACTATTAATGCTGCCCCCTCTGTACTAAGAATATGCACTACTATAATACTGCCCCCTATGTACAAGAATAAACTACTATAATACTGCCCCCTATGTACAATAGACTACAACTACTATAATAATGCCCCCTATGTACAAGAATATAACTACTATAATACTGCCCCCTGTACAGAATTAACTACTAATACTACTGCCCCTATGTACAGGAATATAACTACTATAATATTACTGCCGCCTAATCGTACAATCAATACTAACTACTATACATACTTCCCAGGCAGTATACGTATACTCCCCTATGTACAGGAATATAACTCACTATCATCTCATACTGCCTCCCCCTAGCTACAGAGAATATAAACTACTATAATATTCACGCCCCCATGTACCAAGAATCTAACTACTATATACTATCTCCACCCCTCGCTATGTACAAGAATATAACTTACTATACATACTTGCCTCGCCTTCCCTTGTACTGCCATTTAACTATACTGCACTGGGATTGTTTAGAGCGTACGCCCTTATCTCCTGATGCCTGGCGACAGCCCAGGCGGGGCCACCCTTGGTGGGGTGATTCCCGGCAGCAAGGCCATGGCTTCCGATCCTACATCCGGGAGAACTCCCATACAATTGTCTACAAGGGATGAAATCCAGAGTTGTTTTGTAAGGAGAAATGTCCAACAGAATATGATGTGGTAAGAGACACCAGAAAACCAAGTGAGTGAAGCAATGATAGAATGACCTGACTCCCAGGCCGGCCAGCATGGATCAGCACAGGTGCTGATGCAGACTGATAGGCAGACGGTGGGCACACCCCCGCCCACTCATGCACCCAGTGACACCTGCATCCTTTATAGCAGAACCCCTGCATAGAGAACTTACTTGCACGCATGGTGGATTGGTCTGTCAGCACTGGCCTGCACAATGGCCCCGGTCGACAGATCCTACCAGCTAGCCCTTGAGTGTCCCTCTGCACATTTGAACTTGCCTCAACTCTTGCCACTGCACGAAAACTGGAGCAGCTAATGGAGACGGGTGTCTCCAAACCCCACTTGATACCCACCGCGACCAGCCACCGCAGGGTGAAGGAGACCGTGCGACGCGCCTTAGCTGAGCTAGCATAGAGACACCCAGGACTGGTAAGGAGATTGGGGAGCTGAGCTAGCAGAGAGATCCCATGACTGGTAGGAGGATGGTGGGAGCTGAGCCACCCATAAGGAAATGCTGTCAAATGCAGATAGCTGTCGTTATAACCTGAAAACTGGCACATTCCAGAGAGTAAGAGCTGTATGACACAAGTCTGCACTCACTGATCATAGAGCTGCACGGTGGTGAGCTGGACATGGACTGTGTTCGGAGTAAATGGGACCCCTGGCCGACGTCCTATAGAATAGGATAGCGCTCCACAGAAGTACAGCTGTGACCCTGAACCCAAGATCCCAATGCGCCCGTGTGACACCACCTGTCTGAGACACGCAAGCTTCTCCTTCCAAAATGACAGGCTCGGATCAGCTGTCAGACATCTGCGCATCACTAGTGAAATAGGAAAGAGCTGTGGTAACCACAAGTCCCATCAAGACTGAGCAGCATAAGGACAGTGCATTGTACTTCTGTTTGTTCGACTGGTGCATTGTACCAGAGACGAACTGTTGTCCTTAGGACAGAGACTGGGCTGTGGGCATTCTGATGACCTAAGGGTGGGGAAGAGGGGCCCTCACAGGTCTGGATGTACACTGTCTGATACATTCGAGTGGATGGTGTACAGATGATGTATTTGAACTTCCCCCCTCTGCACATCAAGACCCCCGATGAGTCTAGCCAGTGGTGGCGACCTATGCCGGGTGCCAGGTGGGCACTCAAGCGGCCTCTCTGTGGTCAACGCGCAAATCAACCCCAGCGCATGAGTTCGCGCAGAATCGGACTCAAGGCTCTTGCGTCCCAGGTCAGCCCGGACCCAGAAGAAGCTACAATGATAATCCAAACTTCTACTCTCTCTTTCTACTGTATGTGGTGCGCTCCTAGTCCTCACACTTTAACATGTGACAGAGCGGGAGAATACAGTTACTCGCTTAAATTGTCGCATGTCGGTCACTTTGTGTACAATATTGTCGGATTTGGTTGTATTTGTGGCACCGTGTCTACAAAGGTTTTGCCAGCACTGATCTAGACGCTTCTAGATCAGGACCCTCCTCCCCAGTAAACCAGAATACCCCGCCGTAGAGCATCCCAGAAACAACCTGGAGCGACGCGTGCTCTCCTCCTGTCACCTCCGGTACGCACCTATCACTCACGTAGAGGAGCGTTTAAGAGGATGAATGTGTGCTGCTTTAACAAGCAAGAGCTCGAAGAAGATCTCCAGTAGTAGGTTTGTGGTGCGGGATCTCCTGTGTCCACAATGGGGTCACTACGCCTGATGATATCCTCGCGGTCATCAACCTGCCAGACAGACAGGGCTATAGGTCAGCCTTAAGCTCCATGTCTAGTCTGGACCTGGTTCTGGGATAAAATGCCCCCGCCGTTCAGGGACTGACGACGCCATGGAATAATGTGTGATCTTTGTATCCCTCATTTTCCCCGGCCATACCCGGTGGTTGTTATGTCATCTTCTGGAACGATGGTCCGCTTCCCCCATCAAATATTCCTGGTGTGCGCTCATGTCAAACTGTGTGATCTGTGGTCTGACCTCACCAAGAACGAGCGCTGACGGTTCTGGACTGGAAGGGTGGAAGGTGGCTGGTGAAGTTGCTGCCGTTATACAAAATTACCCCTCACCTCCTCCAACAGCTTCTTTATAGGGAGAGAGAAAGGCGTCTGCTTCTATCCGGGCAACCAATAAGTGTTTAGATGCGGTAAGATCGGCACGTTGGCCAAAGTAATGCCAGTGGATACAGTGTAACCTGTGCGGGGAGGTCGGCCCCCCCCCCCCATCTCAGCGCTAACTGTCGAGACAGTCAGTGTAAATCTGGGCGTGAGAGGGCCCCATCCCACACCAAGGACTTGCCGAAGTCCTGGCATAAATGCCAGGACTTTTCTCTGATTGGAGATGTGTACCAGAAGCAGGCGCCTTAAGGAGGAGCCTTGGTGTCGGGGCAAATACAGAACTAGGCAGCGGTCAGCAGGGTCAGACGTGATACTTACCAGAACTCAGAGTGAGCAGCCCAACTCAGCAGAATATGGAGGTTGTCACTCAGAACCATCCTCAGGCAGCAGCCTCTATACATCACTACAGAATAAGGATGGCCAAAAGATCAAAAGAAAGAAGACAATCCTCCCGTAATCCTGAAGACGAGTATGGTGCAGGGTCTAAGTCCTTCAAAAGCCATGGTGATGGCATTGATCCAGTCCCTTTCCAATAGATTTGATGTCTTATCAGAGTCGGATGAGATTTGAGCCGTGCGGAGAACACATAAGGACCTCTTCAACAAAACCATCCCACCTTCTTTGAAGCTGGAGCATTCCCTCTTTCATGCATGAACTGGTGGTAGACACAGGGAATCTGACTCAGTACTATTTGATGGGGGTCGCTGCTCTGTTTTTTTTGTTTCCTTATGATGCTGGATTCCTCTCATAAGTTGCTTCTAGTATGTCAATAGCGTCTAAAGTAAGAAGGACTAGTACCTCCATGTATGACCAACCCCTGAGATACTCTGGACGCTGATGTCATCTTCCTGCCAGGAGACCCGTTAGACCACCCCCGGGGGCAGTCTCCGGGAGGCTTGACGGTGAGTGGCGGTCTGGTCCTTTTACTGGTCCTGGCTGGTGGTGCCTGTACGTCTTGGGTCGCCATACTATTTAGACACTATAACGTGACGGTTTTTTTGGGGGTCACACGGCTGACGGAGGTCGCTCCTGGGAGGTGCCTAGTGCTGGAAGTGACCATCCATGGTAGGCGCTCGGCTTGTCAACTCTCATGCCCACGACAGTGACAGAGAGAAAATTCCCCCCAGCTGTTCAACTCAGGTAAAACATATCTGGCCTTAGTAATTTCATGGGAGCCTGTAATCGCTCTTAATTGGTCGGGGTGCTAGGGAGGCTCATTCCCAGCATCCTGGATGATGCCTATGTCCAGACTCCTGTCCTCCCTTTTTGAGACCAAGCTCCAGAGGTAGACTTCTATTACAATTTATCTACTGACGTGGAGAGTTTCAAGATGAGATCATAAGCAGACTACCATCCGCCTGGGATAAGGGAAACGGATTACGGGCCTAGGGTGTTCCTGATCCAATGAAAATTGCCGGGAAACGTGTGGCTAAAATTTGAATACAGGTCCTCACTGACTCCCAGGAGTTTTGCAGGAATCTCGGGATGGTATCCTGGGCGTTGGTGAGATCCTACTAGATTCTGATTATTTCACGAAAAGGTTTTGGATAAAGAGAAAATGCTCAATTTCTTGAGGCACTCCAGGCCCCTGACACTGAATTTGGACTTTCCCCTTTGACAGCATAAACAGAGGTAGGTGTAAGAAGCCAATTGCTAAGTTCGTCTGAAGAAGCGGCACCAGGCCTGATGGGTAACAGCAAATTCTATAAGAAGTTCAGAGACCTCTTTGCTCCAATCCTTTGGATGTGTTTACAACATTGTCTAGAAAATCACCTGATGCCTCCATCTACGACAACTATAACTACTATAATACTGCCCCCTATGTACAGGCATATAAGCTATTATATACTCGCCGCCCATGTACAGGAATACTACTATAAACTATACAGGACCTGCGGGAAGGGAAGGGGGGGGGGGGGTGTACATAGGGGGCAGTATTATAGTAGTTATATTCTTGTACATAGGGGGCAGTATTATAGCAGTTTCAATTTAGTACATTAATTTATTTTTTATCATACATATCTGTTTAGCCTTTACCCATATCACCTGTTTCCTATCGGTACTTTACATTCTGCATTATAAATATCTAAATGTATTATTAATGACGGTTTCCGGTGCACAGATTCTCATTACACGTAACAGACTGACATCTGCTGAAAAATTCCAAAATCTAATCTCTGCTTAGTTTGCTGCAATGTAAAACTAGTCACTATGGAAATGTAGATTTTACTATATTTGCTTGTATGACTTGTCTCCCGTCTTCGGATTAGTTGTGGCCAGTTTTTTCGTGTCTACATTTTTGAATATTTTCCAGGAACATTGTGCTTCCTCCGTATATTTCATTTAGAATTTTGTAGCAATGAAAACATATAGACCCTATTAACATTTAAAGGAGCACAACAACAATGTTTATG
This sequence comes from Engystomops pustulosus, assembly GCA_019512145.1. Classification (NCBI taxonomy): domain Eukaryota; kingdom Metazoa; phylum Chordata; class Amphibia; order Anura; family Leptodactylidae; genus Engystomops; species Engystomops pustulosus. Next base: position 98,757 of record WNYA01000300.1, on the reverse strand, counting down.
TTCCTGTACAAGCCCTGATGTCCTTATGTCTATGTACGACCTCTAACCTCCATGCTCAGCCATATATTGGGGCACATTTACTTACCCGGTCCTGTCGCGATTCCGTGGTGCGTCGTTCAACAAGGAATCGGGTCCGTCGAGATTCACTAAGATTATGGGGCAGATTTACTTACCCGGTCCATTCGCGATCCAGCGGCGCGTTCTCTGCGGTGATTTCGGGTCCGGCCGGGATTCACTAAGGTAGTTCCTCCGACGTCCACCAGGTGGCGCTGCTGCGCTGAAGTCCGCCGAGGCCCGCCGGAATGCACTCAAGTACACCGGCCTATTCCTGGTGAAGGTAAGCGCGAGTCCTGCAACACTTTTTTTTTTAAAATGCGGAGGTTTTTTCGAATCCGTCGAGTTTTCGTTCGGCCACGTCCCCCGATTTCCATCGCGTGCATGCCAGAGCCGATGCGCCACAATCTGATCACGTGCGCCAAAATCCCAGGGCAATACAGGGAAAATCTGCGCAAATCGGAAATATTCGGGTAACACGTCGGGAAAACGCAAATCGACCCCTTAGTAAATGACCCCCTATGTGTCCAATTTCCTGCATGTGTCACTTCCCCCGCTGAGGTCCCCCGGAGTTAACCTTCTTCTTCCCGGGGTATGTGACTGCTTGATCTTGCGACATATTTCGTTTTTTAAAATTCTGTTGTTTGTCCAAATCCGTCGGGGTTGTCCGACGGCCACGCCCCCGATTTCTGTTGCATGGAACCTGGCGCCGATGCGACACAATCCGATCACGTGTGCCAACAATCCGGGGCAATTTGGCGCAAAACGGAAATATTCGGGAAAAACCCAACGCATCCTGGTTAGTGGAGTCCACAGGGTCCTAGAGCCTCCTCTTTGTTGTAGAGCGTTTCCCTAATAAATTTCATCCATTGTGATCACTTTTTATGCATCTTGATTACAGTCTCATTCCAACAAATCCATATATATATATATATACAACCAAAATAAGACATTTCATGATTAAAAAAATGCTAAATTAAGTCAGAATAAATGAAAGTACTAAAGACGCTAATTGGTATAATTTATCAGAAATAGAGTTTTTTTAATGAACTCTCTATTCCCGAAAGTGTTTTTTTCCTGCCAGTCTTCTAATTTTCTCCTAATCCCCCTCTGAAATAGAACATCCTGTTCCGGATTTTTTTTCATCATTTTGTTCATTTGGCAAATTCATCGACCTATCGCTTCCAACACCCACCGCCGGATAATTAACAAGAAATGAAATCTAAAAAATCCTGCGGGGCTCTACCGTGAGCCTCGATAATATATTCCATCGTGATCTCTCGATGCTTCAGTCATGTGGTATGAATTTTTAGACTTGTTTACAATCTTCTCCTACTAAATATATTCCGAAATTCATCTCGGGGGGGAAAATCACACAGTAACGACCCGTAATGAGGGTTGTCACTCTCTCTCTCCGAATGATGGGTAACTTATCAACTACTTAAGGAGGAGGAAGATCATTTACATCTTTTATCCAATTTTTTGGGAAATATGTTTTGGTACTTGAAAGTAAAATACAAAAAATTTCTAAGTTTTCTTGAAATTTCGGGTACCGGTCACTAAGATTCAAAAATGTTTTTGGAATTTTATTTTTGCAACTTGTAAATAAATTTTTTTGAATTTTGTTCAAGTGAGACTTCATTTATTGATATGTCATGATATCCTTTGACATAAGTTCATATTATAGGGCATATTGGCCATCGGAAATATGACCTCTAAGATGCTGTGGTCAGCAATAAGCATAACAGTAGTGGACAGCTCCCTCTGTCAACCCATTGGTCTCCCCACTACCCAATTACAGGGTGTCTATAGGTTCCCATGGCAGATGGGGACTACCAAGATATAATCTGATATACTGCCCATCAGTGTGTTATTGACAGGCTATAAGGATCATGGGATACAGGCAGTCCCCGGGTTACATACAAGATAGGGTCTGGAGGTTTGTTCTTAAGTTGAATTTGTATGTAAGTCGAAACTGTATATTTTATAATGGAAGTTCTAGACAATTTTTTTTCTTTTGCCCCAGTGACAATTGGAGTTTCAAAATTTTTGGTGTAATTGGACCAAGAATTATCAATAAAGCTTCATTACCGACATCTTACAGCTGATCATTGCAGCCTGGGACTATAGTAACATCCAGAGAGGTCACCAGAGGTCACAGGATGCAGAGGGGTCTGTCTGTAACTATGGGTTGTCTGCAAGTCGGGTGTCCTTAAGTAGGGGACCGCCTGTACTTCCTTTACACAAACAATATTTAGCTCATAAAACAGGTCCCCCAGAGAGACAAAATACAATTTAATAAAAAGTTTAATAAAGTTAAAATAATGAACATTTTTAATAAATTATACAGTATTTCAAATATACGGATACCAATAAAATAACAGAACTCCTCTCACAGAAGTTTGGCCCCTATTAAGCTATGTAGATTTTAAAAAGTTTTTTATTAAAATAATAAAAAAAAATGTATCTTAGTTTGTGTCCTATGGACAAGGTGCTAATATTTTTGAAAAAAAATTATCCCTCTTGAAACCCTCTTGTGGGGTAAATTAGTATTTATATTATCTTAATGGTTTACATGAATGGCGTCAATTTGGACCCCATTACGGTTCCCTTATTTTGTGAAGACTATTGTTATAATTTCCAACAAAAACCTATATAAACCTGAACAGACCTTATATAACCCTAAAAACCACCAATACTAAGCATACATTTAAATAAATTCTAGTGTCCCAATCTAATCTGTCTGTAGATGACCCATAATATTGTATCACACACTATCCCGGGCTTCATGCACATATTCAAGTGTGAAAACTTTATAGATCCCCGCAGGGTGACAAATTGATTAGATTTTTTGATTGATCTTTTGCAGGCTGCATGCACAAGGATAGTTGGAAGTCATGGCAGGAACAGATGCATTAGCCTATAAAGAGCACATGACTTTAAAAACATTGAATTAAATTTTTTTTTTTATAAATGTATTTTTGTACAGATTCACTGCCCTCTGCAGAAGTGAATGGAGCTGAATATGGTCCCATTTGTTAATTAGGATGAACCAGGGACACTTACTCATAGATCCATGGCCTAGATTTGTTATCCATGGCCTCCTGCTTTCTAAAATCGACTTTTATAATTATGCTAATGAGCCAGAAGGGCTCTAGGGGGTGTTATGTGCTGCAGATTCAGAGGCTGTCTCTCCTCCCCATCTGCTCCCTCAGCACTTCCCCCTCCTTCTGCTGACTGTAATATGGGAAAGGATAAGTGTTCTTGCATAATGTAGCAGCCTATGAAGCTACAGCACTGAAGGGCTCTGGTAACACCTCCCAGAACCCCCTGAGGCTTCCTTTTAGAAGGAAGGAGCCCGTGGATAACAAAAATATGAAAATGACCACGGTCACAATGAGTAAGTGCCTGGTTTATCCATGCTTGATTTTGATTTTGAGTTGAAAACTATACAAAAAGATGAATGAATGAAATGTTAAGAATATTCATTTTAATATTAGTGTTTTTTTTGTCGTTTTGTGAATTTTTCTCTATAGATCTCTTCTGATATCTTACAACAAAGGTCCATCCTACCCGGCATCTCAAGGTCATCCAGTGTCTTCTGCTCACCTGGCTTTCCGGTAGAAGCGGTCTCCTCCACAACGTTCGTGGCTCCCTCCTTATCTTTCCTTTGGCGTTACTGGCTCTTCTGGCCTCCACATGAAGATCGAAGCTATACCTGGTGCCCCCCAGGATGGGGATTTGGAATTTGTCCTTGCCACCGAGAAGGAGTTTGAAGAAGTGGTCTCCATGTCCCATGGGATCTATGGAGGACTGGACTATCTGCCAAGTCGATACCATAGTTGGGTCAATGAGAAAGACCGAATGGTTGTACTAGCCAAGAAGAAAGGAGATGTTGTAAGGAAACACAATGGTTGAAAGCGACCTCTACTTTGCATTACAGCTTTCGAGCTGCTGGGCTGCCATCTTGCCCTGTTGTTAACGTATTGCTTATGTCCATGGGTATACGTTGACTAACATCACTGTCTGCTGTCTTTGTCCATGGATTTTGCCCTGTCCTAGAGCTCAGTTCTTCATGCATTGCTATGGACATTAGGAGGCCACAAGGGCCATTCACACAGCCATTGGTGCAACGCAAAGAACTTGGTGTATAATCCATGGAACGTTGATCATGATTCCGCCCGATTTGCTGTGTCAATGGTCCTTCCAATCAATAGACGCCATTAAATGGCAATAAACCCAACGAATGAACATGAGAGACTGAAGGCCCAAATTAATCCAAAACAGCAATTTTTTTTTTCCATTTTTGCCCAATTACAGTCATCTGGATTAACTAGGGGAAACTTGGATTCCCCGTCCTACTCCACCCACCCTTTACCTGATTTAACTTGATGGACTTATGTCTTTTTCAACTATTTACTATGTAATTATCTATATTTGTACAAAAAGGTCATCAAAATTTTTGGTAATTGGCCAGTCCGGAATTTTTACATGCAAATGCCAGTCATGATGGGATAGATGACCTTAATGCTTCAAATATATTATATAGTTTTTTTTATAACACAAAAGGGTGGTCCACTATCTTAACATATCTTCTCTCTTTGGATGAAGAAAGACGCCATATTCCGGACACCCCATTGGCCATCCAAAAGGATATGCAGCCCTGTAATGTTTACCCTCAGGCGCTTGCAATGCCCTCCACAGGAGAATTAGAGTCTTCATTGATTTACCAGTAGCTCCTATGAACTCCATTGCCTTCCATGGATGCATCATGGACTTTGTATGGAAGCCATTTTTGACTTGGCTCTAGTTAGAAGTAAGGGTTTTGGTAGATTTTTGCATAAACATGGATTGAAGGGGCCACACTGAACATTCACAATAGAAACCCAAGTGATGTCGACCAGTTGCATCGTCCATATTTTATTGTGGGCTTTTGCCAACCATATGGATGCAGAGAAGGCTGTAGGCCAAGCACGTTGCAGTAGACCAAGCGAATAAGAGAGAGGAAAGCAGAAACTAAGCCTTTGAAATGGCATCCATCAGATTGATGGGAAATGCTGCCCATGCTTTCAAAGTAGAGGCAACTCGAGTCAATGTAGAGCATTTGACGTTTCTCAGATGCTTTTAGATGTTCAGTTTGGCTCGTAGGATAGCTGTTTTTGATTTTTTTTTTTTGTACATAGAGATGCTAACATTTTCTCCCGAATTCTAGATTGGCCTTCTTTCCATGTTTGTGGTGGATGGTGGCGAGACAGCTCTCCTTGAAGGACTACGTGTGGCACCATGGGAGCGAGGCCGAGGTGTCGCAGGGGTTCTCCAGAGGTTCTGCTGCCAATTGGTGAAGCATCGATACCCAAGTGTCAAAGTAACAAGGCTGACTCGGGATGACAAGCTATCTGCCAAGGAGCTTAACAAGTATAGAGTGATTGCTAAACAGGTATGGGCATGGCATGGTGGCACATGGTGGTGGAGGACAATATTTGCCATATGAAACTTCCTGGTTGGAATTCAACAGTAGTGTTTTAACAATTTTTCCTCTTTTTTCCCCCCTTTTTCTGTCCATGTTGACATTCACTTGCCATCTCACATTTATCACACAGGGCATACTGCTTGTCCGTTTCAATGCACCTGAATTTTCCTCTCGTTTACCCTCCATACCACTGCCCGCCGGGCCATCTCGTACGTCTCCACCTGTCCTCCTGTCTCCTGATGAGGTCCATGCAGTTTTCCTGGAGCGTGGTGGCATACTGAAGGACCTTCTTCCGAATAAGACTGTCATTCAGGATTGGCAACCTTTCAAGGCCCTACCTGGGAACCATGACCTGCTTCGACGCAAGTCTATTCGCTGGATGACTGATGATCGCATTCGACCCCGGGTTGCTTCTCTCTGCACCCCACCATTCCCGGTTCCAGCAGGTCCTCTCTGCTTCTACCTCAACATTGATGTCTTTGGTTCTGGTCTACGAGGGGCACAGGAGCAATTGTTATCTCACCTAGCTGCTCATGTCCCAGTGCTGCCAGGAGATGTCAAATGTCAGCTCTTCCTGCCCCCAAGTATGTGGAGGCCCATGGCTGATTTTTGCACCTCAGTGCTGGGTTTGCAGCTGGAGAAAGGATACACAGAGCAATATCTCCTAGAAGAAGATCTTTAGAGGGACTCTAAGACCCCTAAAGCCCCCCTCGTATAAAATGAGGGTGGAAAGCTAACCCAATCTGCATTACAATAGCCACTTCCTATAGTTGAGCCTATTAGATGTACATTGCACCTAGACCCTAACTTGCTCATCACTACAAATATATGTTTGCCTACGTATGTAAGAAGATCCTACATCACCTATGTTATACTCAAATATATATATATGTGTGTGTAGAGTAAAAGGGGTCATAGGAGGCTGAATATCACCATGAGTTGTCATAACTGGCTCCTCATGGGCGTGGCTTCAAAAGCACAGGTGTGGCTTTGGGTGTTGATTGGGTGAAGCTTGGGTAGTCTGTTCCTGCTATACTGTAAATTACGTAGAGAGAGAGACCCTTCCTTTTCGTACTGTTCTGCTAACATTGCACTATACGTTTGGGTGTACGTGTGTGTATATATGTTTAATGATATATATATACAATATATATTTATACAGGGAGCTAAGGGGAGTGTAAGGAATAACAAGGGGGAAGGGTAGGGATTTTATACTCTGCACTTAGAATTTTGGAGAGTGCGTGTGATAAAATATTTCTATATTTATTGCACTATTTTCAGACGGAGGGTAAGGCCGAAGCCATGCACTGCCTATATATACATACACATACACAGTGTATATAGTGTGACTGCAGCTGTTTAGATGTGATATGTATCTGTATATGAGAGAAATGTAGATTTATGCAATAATTTGCACTGCACATGCCGACGTCAAACCCAAAACCTGCACATACCGGCTGGCGGCCATTTTGTGGATCAAAATGGCTTCCTTTATATTAGTCCTGGCACAAAGATACATTTTAACAAACCTGCTGACAGGTCTGATCTATGTGGGTGACTAGTCACAATGGGTAGGGGTAGATTTAGATTGGTGGGCATTACAGGGGACCCCTGTTGGCAGGTGTATATTATATTAATGGATAGTATTAGTATAATATATGGTCATACATTTGCGGTATGTTACATGCAGTGGCCATTTTTGGCATTCTATAGACTCTCATTGACAATACCAGCCTTGCACCATGGGAAGAGCACTTAATATTCAGTTGCCAGCATCATTGTTAGTTAGGACCACCCCTTTTTAGTTCAGGACCGCCCCTGAGGATGTCTCGATCATAAGGATTCACCTTCTTTTGATCACAGTCGTCTTCTCAGTGCTTGTCTGCTGCAGGGAAAGCTAAGCATTACATGGCACCCACTTACAACAATGGGCGGCCATAGTAGGGGGGCTGAGAACACGGCTTGATGAGACCCCGCCTATGTAAGAGGCCCACTATGTTTTCTAATCTTAGAAATAATATGAACATTCCCTGGCAGTTGCATAGAGTCACCACCAGGTGTAAGCACATTGTAAAGCACACTGTAGGGATCGCTGGCGCCTCCCCTTCCTCCCCGATTTCTGACCCTTCTGCTCCGTTACTGCTATACATACGTAGCGCATTGCAAAACTTTATGTAAACTTGAATATTGTGTTGCTTTGTACAAAAACATGAACCTGATTGACATGCTACTAATATTTGCTATGAATCGTAATGCAGCTATTGCTCTCTGTTATCTGCCGTTTGTTACGTAAAGAGCCAGGCTGCTGTGTCTTCCAGTCTTGGGCAGGATAAAAGAGGGTTCATGGGAAAATGACCTCTTCCACCCCATCAGTGTTAGTGTGTAGAGTCATAGGCCCAATCTCTTATAGGGATTCTCCACCTCCACTTAAAGGAACACTCCATTCACAGCTGATTTATCGCATCATAACTTGTGCAGGGTCTGAAGGGAGGAGCATAACTCTAGGTTTTAGAATCCACCTGCATCCTAGAACTGGGGGTGTGTACGGACCCCATTACGGTCCCTCTCAATTTCCAACTAATGCAACCCTGAAAGACAACCGTAAAATAGTATTGACATCACCTGCATTTTACAATGAATTATCTCTGATTGTAGTGTTCCTTTAAGTACAACAGAGATAAATAACACTATTATGTCTTTGAAGATTCTAACAATCTGTAAGTGGTGGAACCAAAGAAGTGCTACCACATAGAGAATGTAGCAAACTGTAAATTTAAAGGGGAACTCCATCCAAAACTAATCACCTCCTGACTTTTTATAATCAACCTTACTATGTTATAGGTGAAAGGTCAATACCAGCAGCAGAGGGGTTGTTACACATTTGTAAGGGCAGAAATCACCTATGTACTAACCCTTTAATTGTATATTTTGCATTTAGGATGAAAACTCTGGCAATTCCTCTTCCATAGTTCTAAGCACAACTGTGATATTCTATATGTAACTGGCAATATGACTTATGTCTCTACATCAGCACCGCCTTGTCTGTAACCTCTGTAATACCCCAACCCTTGCTCCCAGAATTGTAAACTCCGCCCCCAGGCTACACATAATAACTGAATATTTCCATCTCCTGTGTTTGCACTAACTGAACCACATAAACTGCTACCTGCAAAACCGACACCAATCTGATAATTCACGTCATAATAGAGATCACATGTTACCCTACAGAAGGACCCAGGGTGTATGAAGGTATGTATTACTCTGCACAGGGGGGCAGTATTATAGTAGTTATATTCTTGTACATAGGGGGCAGTATTATAGTAGTTATATTCCTGTACATAGGGGGCAGTATTATAGTAGTTATATTCTTGTACATAGGGGGCAGTATTATAGTAGTTATATTCCTGTACACACGGGGCAGTATTATAGTAGTTATATTCTTGTACATAGGGGCAGTATTATAGTAGTTATATTCTTGTACATAGGGGGCAGTATTATAGTAGTTATATTCTTGTACATAGGGGCAGTATAGTATTAATATTACTTATATTCTTGTACATAGGGGAGTATTTAAATTCGTTATATCTTGTACATAGGGGGCAGTATTATAGTAGTTATGATTCCTGTACATACGGGCAGTATTATATATAGTTTATTCCTACATAGGGGGCAGTATTATAGTAGTTATATCCTGTACATAGGGCAGATATTATAGTAATTATATTCTTGACATAGGGGCATTATGTCTTATAGATCCTTACATAGGGGCAGTATATAGTAGTTATATTCTTGTACATGGGGCAGTATATATAGTAGTTATATTCTCTGTACCATAGGGGCAGTATTATAGTAGTTATATTCTGTACATAGGGGCATATTATAGTGGTTATATTCTGTACATAGGGGGCAGTATTATAGTAGGTTATATTCTTGTCATAGGGGGCAGTATTATAGTAGTTTATATCTGTACATAGGGGGCAGTATTATATAGTTGTATATTCCTGTAACATAGGGTGCAGTTTTAGTAGTTATAGTCCTGTACATAGGGGCATATTATAGTAGTTATATTCTGGTAACAATGGAGGCACAGTATTATAGTAGTTATATTCCGTACATAGGGGCAGTATTATAGGTAGTTATATTCCTGTACATAGGGGCAAGTATTATGTAGTTATCCGTAGCAGTATTGTATATATATCTTGTACATAGTGGTCAGTACTTATAGTAGTTATATTACCTGTACATAGGGGGCAGTATTATAGTAGTTATATTCTCTACATAGGGGGAGTATTATATAGGTATATATTCCTGTACATAGGGGGCAGTATTAAGTATTTATTTCTGTACATAGGGGCAGTATTATAGTATTATATCTTTACTAGGGGCAGTATTTATAGTAGTTATATTCCTGTACATAGGGCAGTATTATAGTAGATTATATTCCTGTACATAGGGGGCAGTATTTAGTAGTTATATTCCTGTACATAGGGGCATATTATAGTAGTTAATTCCTGTACATAGGGGGCGAGTATTATGTAAGTTAATTCTTGTACATAGGAGGCATATTATAGTATTTATATCCCTGTACATAGGGGGCAGTCAGTATAGTAGTTATTCTTGTACATAGAGGGCGAGTCATTCTGTAGTTATTATCCTGTAACATATGGAGGCAGTATTATGTAGTTATATTCCTGTACATAGGGCAGTATTATAGTAGTTTATATTCCTGTACATAGGGGGCAAGTATTATAGTAGTTATATCAGTACAATAGGGGGCAGTATTATAGTAGTATTCTCTGTCATAGGGGGCAGTATTAGAGTAGTTATATTCTTGTAACATAGGGGATAGGAGGGCAGTATTATCTAGTAGTTATATTTCCTGTACCTAGGGGGACAGATTAATATGAGTGTATAGAGTTATGTTACCTAGAGGGCAGTTATTAATAGTAGTTACTACTTGTATAGGGGGGTCCAGTATTATAGTAGTTATCTATATTCCTTACACGAGGGGACAGGTTATTATAGTAATTATATTCCTGTAACATAGGGGGGGGCAGTATATAGTAGTTATATTCTTGTACATGTGGCAGTATTATAGTGAGTTATATTCCTGTAACAAGGGGACATATTATAGTAGTTATATTCTTGTACATAGGGCGGGCAGGTATTTATAGTGCGTTATATTCGTGTACATAGGGGGGAGGGGCCTTATGTTGTTATTCTTTTGCTGTGGGGGACAGTAATTATAAGTCTTTTTGTCTCCTTTTCGTCTATGTCTCTCTTTTACACCCGAATTGGACCGGAGTTGTTTGTAGATTTGGACATTCCTTCTCAACTCTCTTCTACCCTTCCTTGTGTCGCCTCTATGTTGTGCATCGTTCTAGGTAGTTAATTCTTGTACAATAGGAGGGGTAGGAGGGGTGGGGCAGGATTATAGTATTATATTGCTGTACATTAAGGAAGGGGCAAAAAGTAGCCCCTCCCGGTTCCCCATACCCAGCACGTAACACTATCGTCCAGGCCCTCTCAACCGCCCAGCCACTCTGGTATTCCGGGCCCGCGGCTGCTGCCTCGCAGTCCCAGAAAAGGCCAGCCCCGTGGGGATGTTGCAGATTTTTTTTTTAACCTTTTGCTTTGCTTGGGGTTAAAAGTGGAAAAAGGCGTTTTTTTTTTTATTTATAGTTTATATATAGTATATATATATAATTTAAACTAACTAAAAATTACTTATTAAGAATTCCCTTTTTGTTTTGTTAATTTTTGATATATAATAGTATAGTCTCTGTGCAAATAGGGCGACTAGACAAGGGGGCACGTTTTACTCAGAAAGATATGTGCATGTGGATTTTACTTTAATGTCCCCATAAAAAAGTTGGGGTCATATTTTCCCATTTTTTTTGATGGGATGGTAGAACCTCTCTCCGCTAGGTGTAGAGGATACCCCCGGTCTATGGTGATGTAGAACCCCTCCTCTCTCTAGGTGTAGAGGATGGCCCCCTGTCTATGGTGATGGTAGAACCTCCTCTCCTCTAGGTTTAGAGGATCCCCCGGCTAGGGAATGTAAACCACCTCTCCTCCTAGTTTTCAGAGGATGCTCCCCCGTCTATGGTGATGGTAGAACCTCCCTCTCCTCTAGGTGTAGAGGAGCCCCCGTCTCAAGGTGAGGGTAGAACCTCCTCTCCTCTATGTGTAGAAGATTCCCCCCTGTCTATGATGCTGGTAGAAACTCCTCTCCTCTAGGTGTAGAGGATGCCCCCTGTCTATTGTGATGGTAGAACCTCCCCTCCTCTAGGTATAGAGTATGCCCCCTGTATATGGTGATGTGGAACCTCCTCTACCTGGTTTAGAGGATGCCCCCTGTCTCTGGGTGGTAGAACCTCCTCTCCTCTAGTTGTAGAGATACTATGGTGGATGGTAGAGCTGTCCTCTCCTCTGGTTAGGAAGATGCCCCCTGTCTAATGGTGATTATAGAACCTCCTCTCCTCGATGTGTAGAGGATGCCCCCTGTCTATGGGATGGTAGAACCTCCTCTCCTCTAGGTGTAGAGGATTCCCCCCTGTCTATGGTGATAGTAGAACGTCCTCTCCTCTAGGTGTAAGATGCCCACTGTCTATTGATGGTAGAACCTCCTCCGCCTCTAGGTTTTGAGGATGGCCCCCTGTCTATGGTGAGGTAGAACCTCTCTCCTCTAGGTTAGAGGATGTCCGCTTTTCTTTCTATGGTGATGGTAGAACCTCCTCTCCTCTAGGTGTAGAGGATGTCGCTTTTCTATGGTGATGGTAGAACCTCCTCTCCTTTAGGTTTATAGGATGCCCACTGTCTATGGTGAGGTAGAACTCCGTCTCCTCTAGTGTAGAGGATGCCCCCTGTCTGTAGGATGGTAGAAACCATATCTTCTCCTCTAAAGGTGTAGATGATGTCCCCGTCTATGGTGATGGTAGAACCTCCTCTCCTCTAGGTGAGAGGATGTCGCTTTCTATGGTGATTTAGAACCTCCTCTCCTTTGTTTTTTATAGGATGCCACTTCTATGGGGATGGTAGAACCTCCTCTCCTCTAGGTGTAGAGGATGCCCCCTGTCTGTAGTGAGGTAGAACCTCCTCCTCCTCTAGGTGTAGAGGATGCCCCCTGTCTGTAGTGATTAGACCTCCTCTCCTCAGGTGTAGAGGATTTCCCCGTCTATGGTGATGGTAGAACCTCCTCTCCTCTAGGTGTAAGGATGCCCACTGTCTATGGTGATGTTAGAACCCTCCTCTCCTCTTGTTTAAGGATGGCCTCCTGTCTATGTGATGGTATAACATCTCTCCTCTAGGTGTAAGAGGATACCCCTGTTCTATGTCTGGTAGAACCTTCTCTCCTCTAGGTGTAGAGGATGCCTCCTGTCCTATGGTGATGTTCTAACCTCCTCCCTCTAGGTGTCGAGGAACAAAAAATGCCCCCTGTCTAATTGTGATGTAGAACCTCCGCTCTTCCTCTAGGTGTGGAGGATGCCCCCTGTCTATGTGATGGAGACCATCCTCTCCTCTAGTGTAGAGGATGCCCCCGGTCTATGGTATGGTAGACATCCTCTCCTCTAGGATGTGTAGAGGATGCCTCCTCTGTCTATGGTGATGGTAGAACCTTCTCTCCTCTAGGGTGTAGAGGAATGCCTCCCTTCTATGGAGAAGAAAGAACCTCCTCTCCTTCAGGTGTAATAGGATGCCCCGTGGTCTATGGTGATGGTAGAACTCCTCTTTCTTCTAGGTGTAGAGATGACTCCTGTCTGTGGTGATGGCAGAACTTTCCTCCTCTAGGTGTAGAGGTGTCCCCCTGTCATATGGTGATGGTAAAACCACCTATCCTCTAGGTGTAGAGGATAACCCCCTGTCTATGTGAATGGTAGATCTTCCTCTCCTCTGGTGTAGAGATGTCCCCTGTCTATGGTGATGTAGAACCCCTCCTCTCCTCTAGGTGTAGAGGATGCCCCCTGGTCTATGGTGATGTAGAACGCTTCTCTCCCTCTAGTGTATAGGATGCCCCCCTGTCTAATGGTGATGGTCCGAATCCTCCACTCCCTCTAGGTGTAGAGGTTGCCCCCCTCTCTATGTGACTGGTAGAACCTCCTCTCCTCTAGGTTAGAGATGCCCCCGTCTATTGTGATGTTAGAGCTGACCTCTCCTCTAGGTGTAGAGTGGAATGTCCCCGTCCCTTCTGTGGTGATGGTGGAACCTCCTCTCTCTAGGTGTAGAGGATTCCCCCTGTCTATGGTTGATGGTAGAGCTGCCTCTCTCTAGGATAGAGGATGTCCCCCGTGTATGGTGAGGTAGAAACCTCTATCCTCTAGATGTAGAGGATGTCCCTTGTCTATGGTGGGTAGTACCCGCCTCTCTCTAGGTGTAGAGAATGCCCCTGTCTATGGTATGGTCGAACCTCCTCTACTCATGTGTAAGATGCTCCCTGTATGGTGAGGTAGAACCCCCCTACTCTAGGTGTAGAAGGATTGCCCCCCCTGTCTTGGTGATGGTAGAACCTCCTCCCTCCTAGGTGTGAGGATTCCACTGTCTACTGTGATGATAGGAACCTCCTTCCTCTTCTAGGTGTAGAGGAATGTCCCCTGTCATGGTTGTTGGTAGAACCCTCCTCTCCTCTAGGTGTTAGGATGCACCCTGTGTAGATGATGGTAGAACCTTCTCTCCCTAGGTGTAAGAGGATGTCCCCTGTCGATTGTGGATATACACAAACCTCCTCTCCTCTCGGTGTAAGAGGAATGTCCCGGTCTATGAATATGGTAGAATGTCCCTCTGCTTTAAGTGTAGAGATGCCCTGTCTTGGTGAGGGTAAAACCACCTTCCTCTAGGTGTAGTGGATGCCTCCTGTTTTATGGTGGGGGTAGAGTCTCCTCTCCTCTAGGTGTAGAGAATGTCCCGTATCTAAAGTGCTGGTTGGCTGCCTCTTCCTCTAGGTTGTAGAGCAATGTCCCCTGTCTATGTTGATGGTAGAACCAGCCTCTTCTCTAGGTGTAGAGGATTTCCCCTGTGTATTGTGATGGTAGACCGCCCCTCTCCTCCTCTCCTCTAGATGTAGCGGATGTCCAGTCTATGTGATGGTAGAACCATCCCTCCTCGAGTGTAGAGGATGGCCCCCTGTCTATGTGATGGTGAACCCCACTCCCGAGGTGTAGAGAATGCCCCCCTGTCTAGGTGATTTGTAGACCTCCTCCTCCTCTAGGTGTAGAGGATGTCCCTCCTGTCCTGTGGTGATGGGAGAACCATCTCTCCTCTATGTGTAGAGGATTCCCCCTGTCTATGGTGATTGGTAGAAGCTGCCTCTTCTCTAGGTGTAGAGGATGTCCCCCTGTGTATGGTGATGGTCGAACTCCTCTCCTCTAGATGTAGAGGATGTCTCCTTGTCTATGGATGGTAGTCCACCGCCTCTTCTCTAGGTGTATGAGAATGCCCCTGTCCTCTGGGTATGGTAGACCACCTCCTCCTCTAGGTAAAGAGGGACCGTTCCCCATGTCTATGGTTATGGTAAAACCTCTCTTCCTCTAGGTTTATAGAATGCCCCCTGTCTATTGTGAGTTAGAACCCCTCTACTCTAGGTGTAGAGTATGCTCCCTGTATATTGTGATGGTAGAAACCCCCTCTCTCTAGTGAGAGGATGTCCCCCCTGTCTATGGTGATGGTGAACCTCCGCTCCTCTCTAGGTGTAGAGGAATGCCACCTTTCTACGGTGATGATAGAACCTCCTCCTTCAGGTTAGAGGAAAGTCCCCTGTACTATGGTGTTGGGTAGAACCTCCTCTCTCTAGGTGTAGAGGATTCACCCTGTGTAAGATGATGGTAGAACCTCCTCTCCTCTAGGTGTAGAGGATGTCCCCTGTCTATGGTGATTAGTAATAACCTCCTCGCTCCCTCGGTGTATAGATGTCCCTGTCTATGTGATGGTAGAATGTTCCTCTGCTTTAAGTGTAGAGGATGCCCCTGTCTAGGGGAGGGTAAAACCACCTATCCTCTAGTGTAGTGGATGCTCCTGTTTATGGTGGGGTAGAGTCTCTCTCCCTATGGTTTAGAGAATGTCCCCGATCCTAAAGTGATGGTTGACTGGGCCTCTCTCTAGGTGTAGAGCAGGTCCCCTGTCTATGTTGATGGAAGCACCCCCTCATCTAGTGTAGAGATTCCCCTGTGTATGGTGATGGTAGAACCCCTCCTCTCTCCTAGATTAGATGATGTTCCCTATCATGGTGATGTAGAACCTCCTCTCCTCTAGGTGTAGAGGATGCCCCCCTTCCCTATGGTGATGGTAGAACTCCACCTCTAGTTATGAGGATTGCCCCCTGTCTATGGTGATGGTAAAACCCTCCTCTCCTCTAGGTGTAGAGGTCCCCCTTTCTAATGGTGATGGTCGAACCCCACTCCTCTAGGTGTAGCGATGCCCTCTCTATGGTAAAGAAATGTTAGAACCTCCTCTGCTTCTTGTGTAGAGGATGCCCCCTGTCTATGGTGATGTAGAGCTGACTCTCCTCTAGGTGTAGATGATGTCCCCTGTCTGTGGTATGGTAGAACCCCTCTCCTCTAGGTTTAGAGGATGCACCCTGTGTAAGATGATGGTAGAACTCCTCTCCTCATAGGTGTAGAGGATGTCCCTGTCCCTATGATGATGGTAGAATGTCCTCTGCTTTAAAGTGTGAGGAGCCCCTGTCTATGGTGAGGGTAAAACCACCTATCCTCTAGGTGGTATTGGATGCCTCCTGTTTATGTTGGGGTTAAGTCGCCTCTCTCCTCTAGGTGTAGATAATGTCCGTTCTAAAAGTGATGGTAGAGCTGCATCTCCTCTAGGTGTAGAGCATGTCCCCCCTGTCTAAGTGTGCTGTAAACTCCTTCTCCTTTAGGTGTGAGGATGTCCCCTGTGTAATGGTGATTTATATAATCCCCGCTCCCTATGTAAGGATCCCCCCTGTCTTTATGGTGTGTGAAGAACCTCCTCTGCTCTAGGTTTAGAGGCTGCCCCCTGTCTATGGTGATGTAAACCGCTCTCTCCTCTAGGTGTAGTATGTATGTCCCTGTCTATGGTACGGTAAAACCACCTATCCTCTAGGTGTAGAGGACTCCCCTGTCTATGGCGATGGTATAAAACCGCCTCCCTTAGGTGAGGGAATGCCCCCCCGTCCTATGGTGATGGTAGAACCTTCTCTTTTCCTTTAGGTGTAGAGAATGCCCCCTGTCTATGGTGATGGTAGAACCACCACCTCCTCCTCTAGGTGTAGAGTATGCCCCCTGTCTATGGGGATGTAGAAATCTCTCCTTTAGGTTTATAAATAGGATTCCCCTGTCTATGGTGATGGTAGAACCTCCTCTCCTCTAGGTGTAAGGATGCCCCCTTTCTATGGTGGATGGTAGAACCCCCGCTCCTCTAGGTGTAGAGGATGCCCCCTGTTATGGTATGGTAGAACCTCCTCTGCTCTAGGGTGTAGAGGATGCCCCTGTCTATGGTGATAGTGGTAGAACCTCGTCTACTCTAGGTGTAGAGGGATGGCCCCCCTGTCTATGGTGAATGGTAGAACCTCCTCCTCCTCAGGTGAAAGGATGCCCCCTGTCCATGGTGATGGCATGAACCTCCTCTTTCTCTAGGTTTGGAGGATGCCCCGTCTATGGGTGATGGTGAACCTCTCTCCTCTGGGTAGAGGATGCCCCCTGTCTATGGTGATTGGTGAGGCCTCCTCTCCTCTAGGGTAGAGGATGCCCCCTGTCTATGGTGGATGGGTAGAACCACATCTCCTCTATGTTTAAGATGCCCCTGTCTATGGTGATGGTAAAGCACCTCTTCTCTAGGTGTAGAGGATTCCCCCTGTCTATGGCGATGGTAGAACTGCCTCTCTGCTAGGTGTAGAAGGATCCCCCTGTCTATTGTGAGGTAAACATGCCTCTCCTCTAGGGTGTAGAGGAGTCCCCTGTCCGTGGGTGATGTAGAACCTCCTCCTCCTCTAGGTGTAGGATGCCCCCTGTCTATGGTGAATGGTAGATCGCCTCTCCTCTAGGTGAGAGGATGCCCCCTGTCGATGGTGATGGTAGAGCCTCCTCTCCTCTAGGTTTTAGAGGATGCCCCTGTCATGGTGATGGTAGACACTCTCTTCTAGGTTTTGAGGATGCCCCTGTCTATGGTGAGGAGAGAAACGCTCCTCCCTCTGGTGTATAGTGATTCCCCCTGTCTATGTGATGGTAGAACCTCCTTTCCTCAAAGTGTGATGATGTGGCCCCCTGTCTAATGGTTTGTTATAAACCCAACATCTACCCGATGTGTGGGCTTTTATGTGGATGAGCCCCCAGAGATGCCCAGAAAAGCCAAATGCAGATCCATCCAAACTGGTGGATCCATATGGAAATGCTTGAGTCTGATCAGACTGGAGAGCAGGGTTGGCTTAGACAAGTTGATGCCCTGTTAAAAACTAAAGTGGGTCCCAAAAAAATTATTTTATATGACAGTCACAGTCAGTAAGAGGCTCCTTGAGCCTGGCACGAATGATAACACTTTGTAAGGGACACTAGTATAGGTAAGTATCTGTATATGGGACTAGCATGAGGATTTATCGGAGAGACAGATGATCGGGAGATTGATGATGGTAGATACTTACATAGACAATGGATAGGAGATAGATAACTAGACAGATAGATGATAGATATATAGACAGGAGATAATAATTAAGTCCTTTCCCTCCCCCGGGCATCAGCCCAAGGTGTATTAAGGAAGCATATATCCTCTGCCACATCCACATTCTGGGGGCCCCTTTAGTATAGGGGCCCCAGAGTAAAGGCCCAGTGTGCGGCCCCCTAACACCCCGTCCCTGATGGAGACGTGTGTTTTTACAGGATGTTCTGTCTCACATTTATAGTGATGGGGTTTACTATCTCGGCTTCAGAGGTGGATTCAAGACTCCATGGGCCCTGGGTAGTATAACTATTAGCGTCCCACAAGTCTAAATCCTACATATAATACTAGAATCAAGATTCTTGGGGGAACGGAACCATGTGTCCCTTCTTCCTGATTTTTCCAAAGGTCCTGAAATGGCCCTTTGTACATGTGGACTAGAGCAGGAACGGATGTACAAGGATTTAATTGGTGACTTTCGCACTATAAAATTTGTGGTAGTCGCCCCTATGATGGCTAGTGCTCAAACCAGCTATATTACAATCTACTTCTGGCTCTAGTAGGGTCCTATAGTATTACGGCATGAAAGACAAGACATCAGTCTATGAACATCTCTTCTAACCTGGATGCTGAGGTCTTCTTCTTTGCAGGAGACTCACTTAATACGCTAAGTGACCTTTGCTTTGACTTTGGCTCCTGAAAATTCTGAAATTGGATAAGTGAGCTATCACTATGATTAGGGTTTGAGTCCTCTATTCATATATTTTCATCTTTTCTTTCTGTAAAATTTTGACACCGCTTAGATTTCAGTGTTGCCCGTGTTTGCTGCTGACGATTGTATTTAATCTTCTGTTCAAGTGTTATTATTAGTCGAAACTAAATGGGGGAGCGTAATGGGGTCCTATGCATCCCTGGTGCTAGGGTGCAGATGATATTTTAGGTGGGTGGTTCTGTCTGAAGCTGATGATCTTGATCCTGTTATTACTTCAGGTAGCAAACAAAAGTAAAGATGAGTCTCTTTGGGAAAAAGACAAGGAATAGAGCAGAAAGGAAGGAGGAGAAAGCCAGGATAGATTCTGTGTAAATCACTGACACTCCGGAGTGCACATAACATCTATGAAGTACCTACCTTATACAGTTGAAAGAAATAGCAAAACCTCTTCACAGTGACTTTTACCTACCTTGGGGTTCAGCTTAAGCTTCCAGAATCTGTAACAAGGACACTACCAACCCTTAAAGTAACATTTACAACAATGGTGGCTTCCAGGATCCAGCGGGACTGTAAGTTCTTACCACCTCCCCTTATAATATTGTTTTTCAGGAAATATTGCCAAAATGGTAGGCTTTCTATGACCCATTATACGGCAAGTGTACCTAATATGCCATCAGCATCCTGTAGACTTCTATTTTAATTTGTTTTCTTTGGTATCGGTGTCCGGAGGGCTGTCCCACAGCCTGGCAGGTCTCCAGCAGGTGGTGTATGCAAGAAATATGGAGGGAGAGGCTGTGGTACTGGATCTCCCTGGGACAACCCCTGAGTGTCTGTAAGATAGGTCCCTGGGTAATGGATGGGGAGCCCATGGTGGTTACAGCCGTATCCAGGGATCAGATGGAGGCAACGTTGTGCAAATCAACTCAGAGTTCATTATTCAGCTTTAAACAGCAGGCAACGGCCAAAGCTGACGATACCAGCAGATTCAGGAAGCTGGAAAGCTGGTAGGAGATAGCTGGGCCACAGAAAGGGTTGCTCACAGTCTGGTAGTAGATTCAGGCTGGGCTGGTAAACATGGAGGCGGGTGTGGATGGTGGACCTCCGCTTTCATCTGCTCCAAGATGGAGTCTCTCACTCTCTGACTGAGTCTGCAGACCATGTGCTCCTGCCCACCAGGGGTTTTTATACAGCAAAAATTCTTAAGGTAACGCAGAAAAAAAAGAACTGCAACATATTAAAATGAGATAAAAATGCCTCGGTCACTAGAGCCTTTTCAGGGTACATCATTAAGGGGTTAAGAAAAATATGTGGACAACGTATGGAAAACCATTGCCAGACATCTGAATGCCGCCCATATTATTGGATCGGCTACCAGGTGACATAGTCATGTGACCCTTAGGAAGGGTTAGAAGCAGCTGGTGACATCATTTGCCGATCCACAAAGATGGCACCAGTCTGTCGTTGTGGGCACGAGGCACCGACGCAGGTGACAATCTAATCAGTCATGAACCTCACACTCAGTATGAGGATCCATGGTCTGTGGGCATCGATGTGTAGAGGTGCCAGAATTATAAGAAATGTTTTGCTCTACACATCTACAATTTGCAACCCAAAAATACTGATGGTAATTTGCTGCCATCTACTGAGGTATGAAGGGATATTTCATGATGTACCACTGGTATAACCTGGGGACCTACTGTATATAATAATTATATACACTGGGGACTAAAATTAGACACATTGGGGCACATTTACTAAGGGTCCGCAGCCGCAAATCCGTCAGGGTTTCCCCGAATATTTCCACTTTGCGCTGTGTTTCATGGGATTGTGGCGCACGCGATCGATTTTTGGCCGACTTTCACGCGACAGAAATCGGGGGGCGTGGCCACCGGACAACCCGAAGGATTCGGAAAAACCGCGGAATTTAAAAAGCCATTTGTGTCGCAAGATCAAGCACTCACATACACCAGAAAAAAGCAGGTGAACTTTGGCGGACCTCGGCGCAGCAGCGAAACCTGGTGAATATCAGCGCACGGACCTTGGTAAATCCCGGCAGAACCCGAATCAGCCCATTGGGGCAGATTTACTTACCCGGTCCAGTAGCAATCCAGCGGCGGGTTCGGGCCCTTCGACAGCGATTCGGGCCCTTAGTAAATGACCCCCATTAAATTTTGTACGCTTTACTAAGAGCGTTAGTAGACGGGCAACCAACACTCTAAACTTCAGGAGGGAAAACTTTCAGCAGCGAAGGGAAGACCCTATAAGGACAATGTTCTCAAAGACAAAAACACCCAAAAAATGGGACTTTTTCATAAATATTTTTAAAAAGTCCTGTGAGAGACACTTACCATATGAGCAAAAGCATAAGAGGAACAAGAAAAAGCCAATGTGGCTAACTAGTCTTGTAAGTAAAGCAATAAGCGAGAAAGATAAGGTGTTTAAGGTAGCGATGAGGCATTACAGGATTATAGAGAGAAAAATAATCTTGTAAAAAGCAGATAAAGGCCGCAAAAATATAGACTGAGAGAAATATTGCCAGGGAGAGCAAAAATAATCCCAAATTATTTTTCAAGTATATAAATGATAAGAAACTAAAAACAGAGAGTGTGGACCCCCTTAGGAATAACATGGGGGTCATGATGGAAGGAGATGAGGAAAGGGCCAATCTACTGAATGTCGCCTTCTCGACTGTCTTAACCCAGGAAAATCGCCTGGTGGAAGACACAATGAGAAATAATGTAAATTCTCTTTGGAATGTCAACAGTTTAACCCAGGAAGAGGTACGGCGCCGCCTCGCAACCACTAAGATAGATAAATCACCGGGGCCAGATGGCGCACACCCCCGGGTTCTGCATGAACTAAGTACCGTGATAGACAGACCGTTATTCTTAACCACTTAATGCTGCATGCTTTACACGCAGAGGTGAGAGGGGTGTCATCGGGGGGCGGCGATCAGTTGCCATGACAGCCTCGGGTCTTCATCAGACCCACGGCTGTCTGGTTTCTGAGGATTCATTACAATGAGCCAGGGGCTCATTGTATTGAATACTGTGCAAACATGCCATATACTGCAATACAGAAGTATTGCAGTATATGGTAGGAACGATCAGACCATCTAGGGTTAATGTACGCTAGAGGGTCTAAAAAGGAGTAAAAAAAGTTTCAAAAAAGTTTTAAAAATAGTAAAAAAAAGTTAAAAACCTAAAAGCTCAAATCACCCCCCCCCCCTTTCCGTAGAACTGATATAATGGGGCAGATTTACTTACCCGGTCCAATCGCGATCCAGCGGCGCGTTCTCTGCGCTGGATTCGGGTCCGGCCGGGATTTATTAAGGTAGTTCCTCCGACGTCCACCCACCTGAAAAGCATTGCGCTGAAAAGCATTGGAGTTCACCGAGCCGGGCTGAGTAAAGGTAAGCGCAAGTTCCGCAACAGATTTTTTTTTTAAAATGCGGCGGTTTTTCCGAATCCGTCGGGTTTTCGTTCGGCCACGCCCCCCCCATTTCCTTTGTGTGCATGCCGGTGCCGATGCGCCACAATCCGATCGCGTGCTCCAAAATCCCGGGGCAATTCAGGGGAAAATGGCGCAAATCGGAAATATTCTGGTAACACGTCGGGAAAACGCAAATCGGGCCCTTAGTAAATGACCCCCAATATGTTATAAACTGTACATTAGGTATCGCCACGTCCCAAAATGCCGATCGATCAAAGTATAAAAACGATTATTATCGGTGGTGAATCACGTAACGGAAAATAGCGCCGGAATGTCCAAAACACGACTTTCACACCATTTTACATCACATAAAAAATGGAATAAAAAGTGACCAAAATGTCGCTCAGACCTCAACACCGTACATCAAAGGATGAAAAAGTTATTAGCGTCAGAAGATGGCGACATTTTTTTGGTTCCTGTTTTGTACACATTTGCTTCATTTTTGAAAATGTATTAAAACCCAATAAAACCTGTATAAATTTGGTATCACCGCGATCGTACCGAACCACAGAATAAAGCTGAGGTGTTATTTGGAGCGCAGAGCGAAAGTCGTAAAAACTGCGCCCACAAGAACGTGAATTTGGAAAAAATTTTTCCAGCTTTCCAGTACATGGCCTGGAATAATAAATGTGACGGAGAAGTCAAATTTGTTACACACAAAATAAGCCCCCACACAGCTCTGCAAAAAGGGTATGGACACAAAAGCGTAAAGGACTCAAGTGCAGGTAAATGGTAAGGTGCTAAATGGAACCAGGTAAATTGCTCACCTTCCGAAAGGAAGAAACAGGCAGGTAGGTAGATTCTTTGTTATCTCGAGGAGGAGTGGCTGATAGTGGGAATAAGGTTTCCATGGGGCATCAAAATGCCTCGTCCCGGCCAAGGTTCATTGATCAAAATTACAGAATACTTTCATATACCTGTTAGTTATTGGCATTAATCTGACACCTAGTAATAATTTTCGTAATTTTCTGACAAACCCGATGTAACTGGTTACTAACTTTCCGGTTTTCACTGACTTTGCAATGTTGTGCCGTTCCAAAGTGACTGAAACCCTCCAAAAGCCGATTGTCTAAGATGAAGACCAAACGAGTGACCAACAGCCTTAGAAAGAGAAGCTGGTTATTATAAATGTAAGAGAGGACAGGATAATGCGGAGAATCTCCATGGGTAATCTTTTCAACACTGCAGATGGAATTGTTGCCAGTTCAGCACCGAACAGGGTCATATATTTGGATATAGTTGGAAACATTAGAGTTGTTGACAAAATAGGGAAAGGCTGAACCCAAAGTGTGTAAAGGAGTCAGTGAAAGGTGGTGGAGGCAGTGCCATGTTTTAGGGAATATTTTCTGCAGTAGCAGTTGGACCTCCCACACAGCAGAGTGAATGTAAGTATCAGAACTAGAGATGAGCGAGCACTAAAATGCTCGGGTACTCGTTATCCGAGACGAACTTTTCCCGATGCTCAAATGCTCGTCTCGAATAACGAACCCCATTGAAGTCAATGGGAGACTCGAGCATTTTTCAAGGGGACCAAGGCTCTGCACAGGGAAGCTTGGCCAAACACCTGGAAACCTCAGAAAAGGATGGAAAACACCACGGAAATGGACAGGAAACACAAGGGGCAGCAGTTCATGGATGGCCCTTGAGGCTGCTAAATCGCACCATTATGCAAAATATGGGCAACAGCATGGCCTGACAGGCAGAGTGACCGATAATGAGCTAGATAGCATCTAAACATCCAATAATTGGACCCTGACACTAAGGGGACGGCATGCAGAGGCGCGGCAGCAGCGGCAGGCTGGAGAGTGTCATGGCGACATCCCTAAAATGGAATCAGCTTCACCAAAGGGTGAGCAAGAAGCGTTGAAATGATTTCCTATGGAAACAAAAGGTTGACTTATATTTAGTCGATACCACAGCATGGTGGGACATAGTGTACCAAAGTTTCCTACGTATCTGGTGAAACATCCCGAAAAATGAGCCTGACACAGACTCTTTTGATAGGGGGGACGAATTGAGAGCAGCCATGGAGACGATTCCATGATTAAGAGCGCATATGGGGCAGTCAATATTGCCGCGCTATTATGCTGCAACTACGGGTCTCCAGCATGGCGGACAGATGGGCGAGTTATCCACTAGTTTATCTGGTTGAAACACCTGAAAATCTTGCCTGACACAGCTCGTTTGATAGGGGATGAGGTGCTGCATATCCTCTCGTGCTCCAGTGTCTGGGGTATAGGGATTGAATGAGAACCATGTGGAAGCGGTGGAGGATCGTGGAGGCAAAATGGACAGGAAACACGCAGGGCATGCATGCATGGATGCCCTCTGAGGCTCCTAATCTTGGGGATGGAGGCTGCGGTCCGCTGCCATGCGAGCTTTCGCCTGTCCAAGCCCCTGCTCTCGGCTCTCTCCCACCCAAAATGGGCTGGGGGCCAGAAGCGTTTACTTTGATCAAAAATTATATTTTCAAAGCAGGCCGGTCGTTTGAATATTTCACCTAGGAATAATGGAATAGCATAGTGGTGTTTTCTATTTTTAATTGTTTTTCGGAGAAATGGTCCATTGATTAAGAGCGCGCGATGCGGGTCTCCATATTGCGTGCTATGATTGCAATTCAGTCCCACATGGCGGCGACAGATGGGCCGCGTTCCAACTATGTATGTCTGGTTGACACCGAAAATTCTGCCTGGACACGCACTTTTGATAAAAGGCGGCCATGTATGGAGGCAGTGGACACTGTAGTGAGATTAAAGGTGCTGCAGTTATAAAACTATGTTAGTTGGATCTTGAGATGGAGCATGGCGCTACCCTGCCATGCGGCTTCGCCAATCCAAGGCCCCTGTCCTCTAGGCTACTCCCACAAACAGCACTTTCTTAAGAACCTGTTTGTATGAAGATCAGTGTAGAGTAGCGTCTTATAAGTTTGTTAGGGGGGATATGCGGGGTGGTGAGGGGAATGTAACAGATGCGCAAGAAGCGCTTGAAATATATATTGGTAAGAAATAGCAGTTTTTGCATATATTTTGTGGAATGTACACATCAGAGGTGCGGTGCGACAAAGTGAACAAGTTTGATGTGGAAGCCTGAAAAAATCTGACTGACACAGCTCGTTTGATAAGAGGGACAATGGAGGAAAGACTAACTAAGGGTGGACGGACTTTGAAGTAGGGCATGGAGGATGGCGTGGGGACGGTTCGTAGCAATGGAGACAACGGTGAGCCAGCTAAAAAGCGACATGTGGAGCTGCTATGGAGACATTTAATTTGGATTGTGCCTGTACTTGGCATCCCAAAAAGTTTTCAAACCAGAGGAGCAGGTAGGTGGTCCTCCAGAAAAATTAAATTAAATTGAGTGCCTGTAGTATGCAGTCCACAACGTTTTCAAACAGAGGCGCGGTAGGTGCTCCTCCAGAAAAATTAAATAGATTTAGTGCCTGTATGTGGCAGCTCCCAAAATTGCTTAAAACAGAGGGACCCGGGTAGCTGGCCCTCCAGAAAAATTAAATACTATAGTGACATAGCTAGAGCAGTTGGCCCTGGGCAAAAAATACAGTTTCTATGCTTTAGTGTACGCAAAGAGGAGGCGAAGGAGGACAATGAGGAAAAAAAAGAGAGGCGATACCAATTAGTCTTTCAAGCTTCTTCAACCTTGTGGAGAGTGAAAATCGGAGAATCCAGGCTTTATTCATCTTGATGTGTGTGTAACCGCTATCGGTGATGATGCCCAGCTGCACTGAAAACCCGCGTCGGAATAAAACGCTACGGACAGGGCAGGCAAAGAACCTCCAAGGCGGACAGGCCAGTTCGGCCACAGTCCAGCTTGAACCCAGTTGTTGTAGGGACGTGTGTGATCATTTAGGACGACTGGTATGCAGCACGTACTCCCTTCACCCATCTTTCTGTTAAAGTCGCCCTACTCTGCCGAACGGGGCAGGTGACAGTTGTGCTTGCTGGGGTGACATAAAAATGGCAAACGGACCTTGGAAACTGTGTACTCCTGCCAATGACTGGACAAGCTGCCTGCTCGCCTACTCCCCTCGCTACTTTGTCCGCAGAAACTACGCACTCTCCGCTAGCGCTGAGAAGGAATATGTTCAGCTGTGCACCGGCCTGCTGGTTATTCATGCATTCTCACCACTCCTTCATCCTCTCCAGGGAGTGATGTGAATATTTGCTTGTTACCGGGTGGGTCCAAGAGAGTGAAACCCTTAATCGTGCTTGGAATAAATTCTTTGAACGCGAGGGTCACTGTAGGCAACATAATGAAATCTGCCTATGCCGCCAGAGCCAAAACCGCGCAAATTCAGTCCCCTCCTGACTGACTTCCATTTCCTCCTCTCCAACATCCTCAAACTCCTCTTTCTTACTGCCCATACACCGCTGAACAGTGAAGGACTGAAACAATGGTCCCCTCCTTCTGTCTCGCAACATTCTCCTCCCTTCCTCCTCCTTCCTCCTCCACCTACTCCAATATGTCGCTGAGAAACAGACCTAAGGTGTGTGCTTTGGCTATCACACAAGGGAATCTTCTTCCCCCTTCTCTTGTGACGAGCGCAAGCTTCCGACTTCATGGCTGACCCAAGAGTTTTTCAACAGGTCGCAGCGGATTGGATGAGGCTGATGATGCGGTGCACGCCACTGACCATCTGTGTTGACTCCAAAGTTACTCAGCACCTGACAGATATCAGACATCCACGGTCCACTCTCTTGTAGACTTGTAGGAACGACTGACCTGACTACCCAGTTCTGGTGGAATTGTAACATGCTTGCAGTCACAATCGCTCTGCGCTGCTGGGAAACCGGATAACATGTAATGTTTGAATTCCCACCTCGTGTGCACGTCGCCAAACAGTCGGTGAGCGGGGCAGTTGGAGCGGCGCTGCGCTTGCCCTGAGAGTTGCATCATCTGTGCTAGGACTTCCTGAAATGCGCACAGATGCGTGCGCACCTTAGTGAGCAAATCAGACAGATTGGGTATGTCCTAGGGAGGAACCTGAACTATGAGATTTAACACATGTGCCAGGCATGCACATTGTCAGTCTTCCGAGTGCAGGCCAGAGCCACCAGGTTACGGCCGTGGTCACACACACCATAGCCTGGCTTCAGGTTCAGCGGTGCCAGCCCGATCAGTTCTTGCGCGTGATGCCCTGTATAGCTCTGGGCGTGGCCCTTCTTATCGCCTGGTCAGCAGTTTTGAGCACCGCCTGATTCAGCTTACGAGGCACTGCTGCTGTGCCTAAGCTCCGACTGAGGCAGCCCTGCCCACCGGACGGTAATTCGGAGGAGAGGTGGAGGGGGTGGGAGAAGGAGAGGCCATATGGACTTTGATACCTGGACCGAGGTAGGCCCGCAATCCTCGCGTCGGCAGTATAATTACGCCCAGGGTCAGACTCGGTCCCACGCTACCCCCAAGTTAACACCAATGTGCCGTCAGCGATAATAGTTGGCCCTGCGCCTGCAGCACGTCGTCACGTGTCCGTGGCCGTGTGAACTTGTCAGAAACGCGTTGGGGCAGGGCACGGATAGGTTTCTGAACATGCTTGTGCGGGCTGGGACGAGCACACACAGGAAAAGTAGTGGCGGCTGGGACCGAAAAATTACCGAGGGGAGGCCGCGCAATTAGGGTCGAAAGGTCCTCGGTTACTTACCGCCTATAGGGCAAGCATCTCCAGGCTAAGCAACTGGAGATGTTGACGTGAGGGTGGTCGTGTGGGTGGGTTGTGCATACTTATTTTGCGCTCCAGCATCTAGGGGGAGGTAGAGTGAGACTGGTGTGAGGGGGACGGGAGCGGGAGGAGGACGAAGATGGGGGTTTTCGAAAGCAGGGAGGCGTTTGGGCGTCGAGGAAGTGGGCAGGGGCCTGGCATGACTAGCAGATGACACAGGGTAAGAGAGGGTGTGCCGCGGAGGTGAACGGCTTGTGCCATGAGTGGGGTGTTTAGCTTCATATGCCTCGGCATACTGGGGTAGTTAAGCTAGTGTGGTGGAACCCTGTGATCCTGGTTGCAAGGTTGCACACCACAGTCCGTCGGTCATCGGGTTTCTTTAAAGAACCTCCGACTTCATGAAATCTAGCCCTCGGCCACGGGAGCTTGACTACGGGAACTTTGGACCGCGTGATGCACCAGCTCGGCCCTGCTCTTCTCTGGCCCCACCACTGCCTCTTCCAACCTGTTCTGCTATGAAGAGCCTACGTCTCAGAAGCACTGATGTTCACACGCCTATCAACCACAGCTTGCGGTCTGTCACTACATACTCACCGATCCCTCAGTCTGCTTCCCCCCTCTGACTTTCCTGCCCTGACAAAAACTCACCATCGTATGGACAACCGTGTCTCTCATCGTCCGACACCCTTTACACACTTCTTCCACTACGTCAATAATTCATCATCACCCACAGATTGCGATGGTGGAAAACCTGGGCATCGGGAAAATTGCTCAACGCAACCGGACAAGGGTTTGTACTGTGAGGAAGGTCCAGAAAACAGTTCCTCAGAGTATCTTGACTATTCGTAGGCTACAAGCTTTCCTCCCAACCCATCAGTGTCGCTGGCACGTCTCTCCTTATACCCGCGCCCCCGCTTTCTTGTCCCTGTACTCTCCCGGCTTCGCTCGTCATGCCCAGCCCGCTACACGCACCTTGTTTCATCCCTCGTTCCCAGCGAAAACAATTATTTGTTTCTCAACAACAATACGCGCCTCTCCCTATACCCCTATATCATCTCCCCCCCCCCCCCCCCCCCCCCCCCCCCCCCCCCCCCCCCCCTCCCCTTGTCCGCCCCGACACTTTTTTCGAGATCAGAAGTCCTCTCCGCTCCCGATTCCGTCAACCGCCCGGATGCCAACCACTCCCCCTCACCCTCTACCCACCCGCCACTCATTTTTTCCCACAGACCTACTCTGTCTTCGCCCCCCTCTTTCTTCCCCCTGGGGAACGATATAATGGACCGCTTGCCTTCCTCCACCGGTTGGTGCTTCCACACGCTCGATATTTTTTTCCCTACCCATCCGACTCCCACGAGAGGCTAACGCCCCCTTGTCTATCATGCCACTCCCATATCCCTTACTCACCTGCCCCTCTAACCGCTTTCTTCCCCTCCCTGCCGTACTACCCCTCCACATACGCCCCTTCCCCTTCCTTCCCCTCCCTTCTATCTCCCTCCCTCGCCTTACGCTGTCCCCGTTCATATAGCCGATTTCACCCAACCCTCCGCCGATGGCATTTAGACCCCGCACACCATCCTGCTTGACTCTCACCTGCTCCGCCAATCGCCTGCCGACACACCCCTTCCCGTCCGCTCTCTACGCCCGCATTCTTTCCTCCCCCTCCCTTTTTATCTATCCACAGCGACTCGCGCCGGCTCCCCCTTCCCACCCTACCCCGCAGTTTTCTCTGGAAACTTCAGCCCTCCCCCCATCGTCCATTCACCATGTCCCCTGTTACCACCCCTCTTCCCCGTGTTCGGTCATCCTTTACTTTCCCCTTTTCAACCCCCGCCCGCGTTCGTTCTATATTATTCCTCCCTGTCATCACCCTCCGTCGCTCCCCCTTCCCAATCTTTTGCGCATTCTTCCCCTAGTTACGCTCCACCGTCTCCTCGATCGCAGCGTGACCACACCCTTTCGGTTATTTCCTCCTTCTCGGGCAATACCCCACGCTTTAACCCTTCATTCTATAACCCCCATCCCGCGCAGCCCAGCATCTTCTTTACCCCTTAGTTTCTCGTTTACCCTCCCCCCTTCCGAGCGCAAACAGACTCTAACACGCCTTTCCGTCCCCATATATTCACCTTATCACCTTTTAACTTATTGTCAGCCCTCCTACCTCTCCCTTCCTTCTCACTCATCCTTCTCTTCCCCCTCATTACCTTTCCCTCGTCCCTTTCTCCTCTACCCGTCACCGGGGCCCTAGGTAGAGGCATCCGGCAGCACCTGCGACAAGTCGCATTGCTCCCCTCTTCCTCGGGGAACCCCTCATATCCCCTCCAATCTACTCCAACCTTTTTCCCAGGATGTTTCTGACTGATTAAAGATATCCCCCGGACAGTGTGGTAGAACAATATCGGGACCTCCTACGAGACCTGAAACGTTCTCTCATGTTCACTCTCCCGCTCACTCCCGACTTGACTTTCTACACTCCCCATCCAACGCACAGGGGGCAAGACAACACGATAACATAAGAACGAAATCACGACCTCTTTATCCTCTCTTCTGTAGTATCTTGCTTGCCCTTTTAACAATCTTTCCTCCCCTCATTTCTTTCTCCTGCCTCTACTTCTCCCTCCTCATGACTACACTCCTCCGCTCACGGCCGAGAAAGGGGCGAGGCTGCCCTGATTCAATGTATCCACATATAATGGGGAGACTCTAACGAAAACTTTTGTTATCCGTCTCGACTGCCTGCAAAACACTATGCACTGAGGAATATGATAAGAATCCAGGAAGAGAGGTCGAGGGGCGTCAGCCCATATGAGCGAGTGGAAAAGGCCATAAAAATAAGAAGGTCGGGGGGGGGCTGCAACCCAGCCAGGACCACGGCCCTTGACCCCGGCAGGAGTTGGACGCCAACGGCACCCCTCGTCCTCTACCTAGCCCTCGGTTAAACATTTCCAAAGTAAAGTGTAAACTGTTGAAGTGTTGTTGGGGGTGGGGAGTGTTGGTGGGTATTTTTATTTTTTTTTACCAAAACAATGCTTATCCTATGCCATGGCCTAGTTCTAACCTACATGACAGCACACAACATGGAGGTGGTGCAGTGTGACTGATGAGTTTGTTGAGCATAAAATGAAAACACCCCCCCCCCCACATAAAGGTTATATAAAAAAAAAATAAATCAGCAGGACTCTGCCTAATTTCTACTCAAACCCTAATAAATTGTAAAAATTGGGGGGTGAGGTGGATGAGGTGCGTAACGAAGAGATAAAACACAACGGTCGCAGGTTCTCCCAGAAATTCACTCGAAAAAGCGGAGCTCTTCCAGCGGAAGAGAGGATTCTAAGACTAGTAAGCATTGGCACAAACAGACAAAGGAACCCCAATAAAAAGAACAAAAAAGAAAAGGAAAAAACAAAAATATAGGTGAGAAAGGGAGGGGAAGCTAAGAATCAAGAAAGGGCGGGTGGGGGGACGTGGGAGACGACCAGAATAAGAAGGTAATCTCACCAACCATTACGAGGAGAAGCACGACAAAAACCAAGGAAAATACAGCAAAAGGGGAACACCCTTTACTCTCAGGCGAAGAAGCAAGTAGAGGAAAAGAGAGGATACGCAAAGATAAAAGATACGGGTAGCGATTTAGTTAGGAGCAATGATTCTCCGACCCGGCGGAAGGGGTAGTCTATCCCAGGGTCACCTGATCTGGCCAGCCAACACCACTGCTACGACGTGAAGGGTACCAGTCATGCTGGGTGGAGGCAGAGTCCTGGCTGTGGATTGGCTTGTTTCTGGCCCGCCAAAAAGCAAAACGGCGGGAGATGCCATTTTCATGATGCGGGCGCAGTATTCGTACGAGCAACGAGCAGTTTCGAGTACGCTAATGCTCCAACCAGCATCAGCTCGACGGTATGTTCGCTCATCTCAATCAGAACTCTTCAACACCGGGTTCATTCCTGGTGTTCTTCACTCAAGAAGCCAGTGATTTATATGCAGGATATTCCCCAACAACTAGCGGTTAGGTAAAGCAGTTGCTTGAAACAGAAAACATTGAAACAATGAAAATGGCCGAGGCCCAAGTCCTGATCTAATCCCAAAGAAAAACCTCTGGAAAAATCCACAGTGACAAATATATGGCCAAGAAACACACAACAAACATACTAATTTATGTAAAAAGTTTAAATCTCCTATATACAGTGATATGAACTGACTTGGATACTGGATTATAACTTGGGATAACCTAGGAGCTGTATAATATATCAGCGGTATAACCTGGGGATCTCCTGTATATAATGATATGTACAAGCTGGTAACTAGGGATCTCCGGATAACGCTGGATCTCGTGTATATAATGATATATGTACAGCCGTATAACTGGGGATCTCCTGTATATAATGATATGTACAGCCGGTATAACCTGGGGATATCCTGTATATAATGATATATGTAACAGCCGGTATAACTGGGGATCTCTTGTATATAATGATATATGTACAGCCGGTATAACCTGGGGATCTCCTGTATATATGATATATAGTACAGCCGTATAACGGGATCTCCTGTATATAATGATATAGTACAGCCGGTTATAACCTGGGAATCTCCTGTATATAATGATATATGTACAGCCGGTATAACCTGGGAATCTCCTGTATATAATGATATATGTACAGCAGGTATAAATGGGCATCTCGTATATATGATATAGTACAGCCAGTTAACTGGGGATCTCCTGTATATAATGATATATGTACGCCAGTATAACCTGGGGATCTCCTGTATATAATGATATATGTACAGCCGGTATTATAACTGGGGATCTCCTGTATATAAGATATATGTACAGGTGGTATCACCTGGGTCTCTGTCTATAATGATATATGTACAGCTGTATAACCTGGGGATCTCCTGTATATAATGAATATGTAACACGGTATAAACTGGGATCTCTGTATATAATGATAATGTACAGCGGTATTATAACCTGGGAATCTCCTGTATAATGATATATGTCAGCGGTATAACCTGGGATCTCCTGAAAATGAATATGTACAGCCGGTATAACCTGGGGATCTCCGTATATAATGATATATGTACAGCCGGTATACAACTGGGATCTCCTGTATATAAGATATATGTACAGCCGGTATAACCTGGGGATCTCCTGTAGTAATGATATATGTACAGCCGGTAAAACCTGGGGATCCCTGATATAATGATATATGTACAGCCCGGTATAACCTGGGGATCTCCTGGAAAATGATATATGTAAAGCCGGTAATCCGGGATCTCCTGATATAATGATATATGTACAGCCGTATAAACCTGGGGATCTCCTGTATATAAGATATAGTACAGCGGTATAACACTGGGGGACAGTATTAATATAGATATATTGTACAGCCGGTATAAACTGGGGATTCCGTATATAATGATATATGTACAGCCTGGTATAACTGGGGATCTCCTGTATATAATGTATATTGTACAGCTGGTATAACCTGGGGATCTCCTGTATATATATATGTACAGCCGGTATTGAACCTGGGGATCTCCGTATACAATGATATATGTACAGCGGTTAAACCTGGGGATCTCCGTATATAATGAATATGTACAGCCGGTATAACTGGGGATCTTCTGTATATAATGATATATGTACAGCCGGTATAACTGGGGATCTCTGTTATAACGATATATGTACAGCTGGGATAACCTGGGGATCTCCTGTATATAATGATATATGTACAGCTGGTAGTATAACCTGGGGATCTCCGTAGATATATGATATATGTAAGCTGGTTATAGGAACTGGGGATCTCCTGTATATAATGTATATATGTACAGCCGGTAATAACCTGGGGATATCCTGTATCTAATGATTATATGTACAGCCGGTATAACTGGGGGATCTACTGTATATAATGATATAGTACAGCTCGATAACCTGGGGATACTCCCTGTATGTAATGATATTGTACAGCAGGTATAACCTGGGATCTCCTGTATGTAATGATATATGTACATCCGGTATAAACCTGGGGATCCCTGTATATAATGATATATGTAAAGCTGGTATAACCTGGGGATCTCCTGTATATTAATGATATATGTACAGCGGTATAACTGGGGATCTCCTGTATATAATGATATAGTTACAGCCGTTAAACTGGGGATTATCCTGTAATAATGATATAGGTTACAGCCGGTAAACCTGGGGATCTCCTGTATATAATTATATGTACAGCTGGTATAACCTGGGATCCCTGATATAATGATATATGTACAGCCGGTATAACCTGGGGATATCCTGTATATAATGATATATGTACAGCCGGAAAACCTGGGGATCTCCTGTATATAATGATATATGTACAGCGGTATAACCTGGGGATCTCCTGTATATAATGATATATGTACAACGGTATAAACCTGGGGATCTCCTGTATAACATGATATATGTACAGCCGGTGTATAACGGGAATTCTGTATATAATGATATGTACAGCCGGTTATAAAACTGGGCATTCCTGTATATAATGATATATGTACAGACGGTATAACCTGGGGATCTCCTGTTATAAATGATATATGTACAGCGGTATAAACCTGGGGATCTCTGTATAAATGATATATGTACAGCCGGTATAACCGGGGGATCTCCTGTATATAAGGATATATGACACCGGTATAACCTGGGGATCTCCTGTATATTAATGATATATGTACAGCCGGTATAACCTGGGGATCTCTGTATATAATGATATATGTACAGCGGTAACCTGGGATCTGTAATAACTATAGTACAGCTGGTTAAACCTGGGGATCTGTATATAATGATATATGTACAGCCGGTATAACTGGGGATCTCTGTATATAATGATATATGTACAGCCGGTATAACTGGGGATCTCCTGTATATAATGATATATGACAGCTGGTATAACCTGGGGATCTCCTGTATTAATGATTATGTACAGCCGGTATAACCTGGGGATCCCCTGTTTAATGATATATGTACAGCCGGTATAACCTGGGGATCCCCTGTATATATATGATATATGTACAGCGGTATAACCTGGGGATCCCTGTCTATATGATATAGTACAAGCCGGTTACACTGGGGATCTCCTGTATATATGATATATGTACAGCCAGTATACCTGGGGATCTCCTGTATATAATGATATATGTACAGCCGGTATAACTGGGGATCTCCTGTATAATGATATGTACAGCTGTATACCTGGGGATCTCATGTATAAATGAATATATGTACAGCGGTGTATAACCTGGGGATCTCCTGTATATATGATATATGTACAGCGGTATAACCTGGGATCTCCTGTATATAATGATATAGTACAGCTGTATAACCTGGGGATCTCCTGATATATATATGTACAAGCGGTATAACTGGGGATCTCCTGTATATAATGATATATGTACAAGCCGGTATAACTGGGGATCTCCTGTATATAATGATATGTACAGCGGTATAACCTGGGGATTCCTGATATAAGATATATGTACAGCCGGTTATAACCGGGGATCTCCTGGATATAATGATATATGTACAGCCGGTATAACCTGGGATCTCCTGTATATAATGATATATGTACAGCCGGTATAACCTGGGGATCTCCTCTATATAATGATATATGTACAGCCGGTATAACCTGGGGATCTCCTGTATATAATGATATATGTACAGCTGGTATAACCTGGGGATCTCCTGTATATATGTATGTACAGGTTAAACCCGGGATCTCTGTATAATAATGATATAGTACAAGCCGCTATAACCTGGGGATCTCCTGTATATAATGATATATGTACAGCCGGTAAACCTGGGATCTCCTGAATAATGATAGAGAACAGCGGTTTTATAACATGGGATCTCCTGTATATAATGATATATGTACAGCCGGTATAACCTGGGAGCATTCCGCTATAATCCGGGTATATATATTCATGTATATTCTGTTATAATAAGAAGGCTGCTGTTATATGGGATTCCTTGTGGTGTCAGTGTTGTTTCGCTTCTGAGCACAAGAGCAAAAGTTTGGTTTAAGCCACAAATAACAAAATGCTCATCAATGGAATAAAACTTTGAAGAACCTTTTACCTTGTATGAAAAGAGAACGTCTGTGACCAAGTGTCAGAAGAAGTCCCTCCATGATGAGACATTGGGTCCTTCACCTCACCAGCACCGGGCTCAGGTTTCCTGTTGAGCCAGACACACAGATTCATTGTACACAGCCACAGATGAGCCTCGTACGGTTTCCTTATGGACAGTCCTTCAAGGATAGCAATTGTCATGGTAGGGATTATTGATTTGGAGACTGTCCTATTCCAGTTGGGCTACACGGGAGGCTAAACCGATTTTGTGGTTTTGAGAGACCCAAAATGACTCAGTGTACAAATGCCTAGAAGATGTCCCTTGGATTGGCTTGTTTTCGATAAATTGATCTAATTTGCATACAGGAAAAAATGGGAGGCAGCATGTTTACTTGCCAAAATGGATTTAGGATTAAGGGTTGGGGTTGAAAGGACAAGTCAGCCCGACCTAATGCAACCCTGAGGGGGGATGGTCAGAAATTGTGTGTGAGGGGTCATCTTCTGATGTAACCTAAAGTAGAGAGTTGGGGTCTGCAAGGATCACGTCTACTTATGAGAACGAACATGGGTGAGAAAGCATCTGGTCGTGTTTATGGGTAACTACCAGCCCAAGACTAAGACTCCACATGGCATCTTCTGAACCGGAATGATCACACATG
Organism: Engystomops pustulosus; assembly: GCA_019512145.1. Taxonomy (NCBI): domain Eukaryota; kingdom Metazoa; phylum Chordata; class Amphibia; order Anura; family Leptodactylidae; genus Engystomops; species Engystomops pustulosus. Next base: position 61,975 of record WNYA01000300.1, on the reverse strand, counting down.
GTCCATTGAGAAATCTGGGGAAAAAGGAAACTTCACCTGCAGTTCTACCACAAAGACGCAGCCCTCCGCCCCCACATCAGTGCTCAACTATCACGAAACCACATGTCATGACCAAATTTGCAGAAGGAGTAGACTCCCAGTGTTCTGTTTCACTGTTATTGCTCCTCATCAGCACAGTGTAGGTAGCTGTGAATGTGGAGTAATAGGTCGAGCATATACAGACTGTCCATGGCTCACATACAAGTTGGGTTCTGTAGGTTTGTTCTTATGTTAGCCGGGACAGGTATATTTTGTAAGTAAAGATCCAGTCAAATTAATTTTGGGTTGACAAGGGAACGGGGATGAACAATAAAGCTTCATTACAGACATTGAACAGGTGACCTCTGCAGCCGGGGACTAAGGTTCAGTAAATTACCTGCATCCAGAGACCTTGACCAGAGGTCATAGTGGCCACCGAGGTCCATCTGTGACTAGGGGTCGTCTGTTAGTTGAGTGTCTTTAAGTCAGGGACCACCTGTATAGTGATAGTATAGCCCCTGCACCTTCTCTCCATGTGGAGGCTGAATCTATTTTGTGTTCTTCTCTCATATCTACATTTATTCCCCTGCAATCCCTCCCCGGTTCATAGTTATTAGGTGAAATAGGTAAAGGATGGTCCAATTTTTCCATATTTGGTCTCTATTTCTGTATTATGTCTAGTTTAACCCCTCGCTGCTCATGCAATTAGGGTTAGGGTTCCATAACGTTTACTCTTTCCATGTACAGAGGTGGATGAGGCTTGTGCTCTGTGTAATAAATTGTTCTTCCTAGTAATTAATATTTCATGCCGTGGACTCGGAAGAAGGAAAATAATCTCCACATGCGGTGAAATTGACCAAAAAAAACCCCGGCATTTCCTTGTGGCTCCTCCCCTTTATTCCTTGGGTCGGCAAAATCATGGAGATATTGGGGCTCATTTACTCAGGGCTCCGCGGCCACATTTCCGTCGGGACTCCCGAATGTTTCTGTTTTGCGCTGAATTCCGCCGGGATTTTGGCACACGCGATCGGATTTGCACCGGCTTTCATGCAACAGAAATCGAGGGTGTGGCCGTCGGACAACCCGACAGATTCGTAAAAACCGTGAAATTTAAAAAACGAAAAGTGTTGCAAGATCACGCACTTACATGCACCAGGAAGAAGAAGGTGAACTCAGGCGGACCTCGGCGCAGCAGTGACACCTGTAGGATATCAGGTGCACGACCTTAGTGAATCCCGGAAGAACCCGAATCCTTGTCGGACAACACGCCGTGGGATCGCGACTGGGCCGGGTAAGTAAATGAGCCCCATTATATAGAATTTCTAAAGATTTTATTATGCCTTAAGACATTGAAAAAAATCTCTTTGTTTTGCCATAACTTTTCCTCCGTCAGTGCCGCCCTGTTAAGGGGCCATTTTTTGCGGGATGAGCTGACATTTTCATTGCTTTTAGGGGATTGTACAATACAAAAATTTTGCGTGCTGCGAAATGGCCAAAAAAGTAGTTTTTTTTTTCCTTTTTGGAGTTCTTCACCGGACATAATACTTTTTATATTTTGATAAATCAGGCATTTTGGGATGTAGAGATACCTAATGTCTTTATATTTGCTTATTTTTATATCAGTTCTATAGAAAAAGGGGGTTATTTGAACTTTAATTTTTTTCATTTGTTTCAACTTTTATATTTTTATATCTTCACTGTATTTTAGGACCCCCTGGATACTTGAACCCTTGGTGGTCTGATCGCTCCTACCATATACTTCTGTCTCTGGTAGTCCATTACAGACCAATCTGATTGTGAGGACTGGGAGTCTCAGAGAGACTCCCCAATATCAGAGAAATCAATTCTCGAGGGTGAGAGGATTAACGATTGCAGCCGATATGATGGCATTTAAATAAATTAACAAAGCAATAGGGACCAGCTCCGCACGTGGGTATTAGCGGGGGGTACTTGAAGCGCCACAACAACACCCTGACCTCTAGATCCTTCATGTGTTGTTAAGGGTTTGACCAGGTTTTACTATTGACTTCTCATCCCTAGAATAGGGCTTACAAAGTTGATCAGCTGATAAGTTGTTGAAAACAGAGCTTGTGGAAGTGAAGAAACATGGCTGCATCTCATATAGTGGCCGGAAGCTGTAATTACAGCTATAGATCCAACTCACTATCAATGGGAGCCACGGGTGCAGTGACGGAGCTGGCTGCTATCTCCTTTTGGCTTCATACTCTTGGTGATCAAGGTGCTAAATAGGTAAACGGAAATGGTGTCCCTGACGGATCAAGACAACTATTGAAAATGCTCGATAGTAATTTCCAACCCCTTTAAATTTCACAAAATCGAAACAGAATATGAGGGAGCTTGAACATAGTGTACATGAAGATGCACCATGATCATGGGCGGATGAAGACTGCCAAGACTTTCCAAAGGTCCTGAAATGGCTCTTGTGTACATGTGTATTGAGAGCAGGAACAAATGTTCAAGGACTTAATCGATGAAGGTTCTTCTCAGTATAAAAATTTGGTTGGTGGGCCCCCTAGAAGGCTTGGGCCCCGGGCAACCACCCAAACCGCTTTTATTATAATCCACTACTCAACATGATATTATAAGGGCAGCAGAATAGGGTCGTGTGGAATATATACCACCCAGGTCACATTGAGCTGTTATTTGGAATTTTTTTGGAGTGCCCGCATTGAGCTCAGAAAGAGATGAGATCTATTCAAATCCTGCCGTAATCTAAGCAGAAGCACTTGTTGGGAGGGAAAGAAGACAGTTTTACGCGTTTGCTTTTTTCGGAAGACATCTGTGTGCACTTGAGATCAGTCTGGGAGCAATCAGTCCCATCGTCTATAAGAATACGGCGTCATTCTCTCTAATGAGCGGCTTGTGTGTATATTTACATCTGAAGAGTCCTTTTATCTCTGGAACCATGGAGCTGAAATAGGCTTACCCGCATCATGTGGTCTGAAGACGTCAGAGGTACCAGGATAATCCCATTCACTCCTATTGTGCCGGAGATCCATGACTTCCCCCCAACATTATATCTCCACCAACAAGAAAAAAATCCACGAGTCAACTTATTCCATTCATAGGATCATCTTACTGGAAAATAATTCACTGGGAGATTTTTTTTTGGAAAAAGTTTGTGTCGTAGAAATTTAAATAAGCAAATTCAGCAGAGCTTCTATTAGATGTGAGCATCAGGCGGTACCTTTTATAGTCCTGGCACAATATGGTTTTCCTTAGGGTGGAAGATGAACCCAAATTTTAGTCCAACTTCTTTACTTGCACGACTACCAGTCCATGCTATCACATTCTACTGGGGTCATGTCCATTAGAGTAGAACTTTCAAAGTCCACCAGACAAAGAAGACTAGGACATGTCACGAAAATTCTTTGACAGCCTTCTGAATTGAAGAAATTGATCCGCTAACCCCAGAAATGCCATGATGATGCTCCCGCGAGCCATGGTCATTCATAAAGTGGCCAAGTGTCAGCCACATGTACAACTGTAACACTTGGGGGCATAACAACCATAGCGCCCAAGGTGTCAAAGCGGCCTGGTAACCCAGACAGGTTGACATACAATAGTACGTCCTCCACAGACACAAATGCCATTACTAAGGTTGAAGACACCTAAGAAGCTCTTTTACAAGTAAGGCCATAAGTCAGATATTATGTAGGTTTCTCTTATGCTTCTGAAACGGATCTAACTAGGCATGGACATCACAAGACGTCTGAAGGTGCTATTTGGTAGGGCTTTTTTTTACCATTGGGCAGGTGGGTCTGCCTCTGCCCCCAACTTGCCCTAAATTATAGTAGAGTCAATGTCACGGGTGCTCCTATGACCCACCTCTCAGGTCACGGACTCACCCGTGTCCCACTCTGTGCTCCAACGGCACCAATTACTTGCCCCCGTTCCTATTCCGGTGGTCCTGTGCGTGTGTCTCCATCTCCGAGGGCGTGTGCACGCCGGCTCACGAAGATTTAAACGGCTAGAGCAGCGTTGATTGGTGCTGGCATTTCCAAAATCCCTTATAACCTAGCCTCTCCCTATACACCCTGCGGGATCTTTGTGCCTTGTCCCTTTTGAGAAAGCTTTGTTCCTGATGCCCTATGGTCGTGTTTTGACATCCCATTGTGACCCCGGTTCTGATCTTGACTACGCTCTTTTGCTTCATGCCCTGACCTTCTGCTCCGTCCCCGACTCTGATCCTGTGCTGCCCGTCCTTACCTCCTGCCTGTCCCCAACTACAATTCTGCTCAATACCTCATTTTGGCCGCCACCGCAGACAAAGTCACGCCTGTGGGACAACCTGGCAGTACCACACCGCAACAAGTCCAACTTGCTTTGCGGCAGGCTCTGGAGAAAACCGGGTATCACAAACCGGGTGTCGGTTTGCGTCATCGTCCATGGTGGTCCAGTGGGTCCACTACCCCAGAAGCCTGGCAATAAGATCCCGCCAAGGTTCCACTGCAAATTACATGTTATCACTGAGCTTGATCTTGCATGGCGCCAAGTTCTGCTGCCGTATTTAAGGTATGATCATTGATCTGGTGCTGTTTTTCTGTACATAGCACTTCTGGGGTTGAAAGTCTGTACGAAGCTTGGTTCTGGTGCTATATTTGTGTAATGGGTTTGTATTTGGTACTGTATTTATGTATTACACTTGGTTCTGGTACTATAAATACATATAGAGTATGGTTCTGGTGCTGTATTTATGTAGTAAATTGCTATAATTAGTTCAGTATAATTTGAGGGGCACAGTACATATTGTAATTGAAGGGCGGTCAATGAATATGGTACAATTAAAGCAACGTATCGTATATACAAATTCAGGGGGATGTGAGGTTACCAACTATAACTCATCTAGAAGCATTAGATTTCATATACCTAAGGTTGGTGTTTGTGTTGGGGTTCCTATTGTTAGAATTCATTTGAGGGGTGCATTGTACATACTCCAATGACTTCCAGCTGGGGGCACTTTTGTGAGAACTGCCCTTTTGAGTAATTTCCTAGAAACTGCCCTTCCTTTTTGTATCTGGCACTGGATACTTACAATTTGTAAGGTAGGTCCTTCATGGTAAGACCTTTATTTATCGCCCATGCTGGACGGACCATGCAGACAGAAGCCATTATCATAACATAATCAATATTATTTTATTTTTTTTCAATCCTGGAGCACATAAACCAATGCAGAAAAACAAGTCCTCACTTTCCTAATGTTCTCTGACTTTACCTTTTTTCTTTTTTTTATTATCTTACCTGTAATAAAAAAAAAAAGAATTTTATTGCTCAACTTTTGCACTTTTGGACCTTTTTGTAATTGACCTTCATGTTCTTTAATAAATAAACCATTAGCATTCATGCATACTATTTATCTGAGACAATTTTCAGGATTCAGGATCCATTTTCGAAGGCTGTACCAGTGGGGACGGGGTGTGTTATTCTCAGTGGACTTTCCCCCCGTGGATGAATTTCTTTTATTCTTGTCCTTCTAGTGGAAGAATTTACCTGGTTCACTTGGTGACATCATGTCGGATAAGACTTCATTTTCACAGATTGATTTTGTACCTGCGAAAGCAGAAGACTATGAAGAAGTAATGTCCATCTCTGGTGGGATCTATAACGGCTTGGACTATCTACCTTTTAGGTACCATGCGTGGCTGAAGGACCCACAGAGAACAATGTTTTTGGCCAAGTGTGAAGGGAAAGTGGTGAGTAGTCGGAATAGAATGTTTGGTAACATTTTTTATAAAAATATCAGTGGGGAGAAGGCACATTCTACCACTCTTGGCATTCAAAGTACCTGATCTCCTAGGTCCAGGTCCAAAAGAAACCAGGTCTAAAAGAAACCTGATTACTCATTGCCCCCTACATCTGTCTTTGGGGTAGAGGAGAAGAAGACAGAGCCAGGTGCTCCCATGTATTAACTAGGGTCTCCTCACCTTATATGCCTGCAAAAAGTCAACATTGAACGCTTGCATGTGTTGCTTTGACAACAACCGCTGCCCATGGAAGCTGAAGGTGGACTTTGACCATCATTGAATAAATGGTAGGCCGAGTGGTCCTACAAAAATGTACTTAGACCAGGTAAAACGTGCAAGACCATACTGGCCAACCAAGTTGGTTCCAAATGGGTCTTATACATGTAGCAAGTCTAAAAATATGTTTTACTTGGAACCATAATTTGATCCTTTGTGTTTGCCCCATCTGGGCATCTACCATTGGGGAGAGAATTGAGAGATTATATACACATCAATGGTTCTACCTTTGGACATAAGGTGTAAACATTGTTTTCAATTGCCGAGACCCTAAAAGCTAAGCTTGACATTTTTGGACAAAATTTTTTGGGAGTCCCCAAGTACTATGTGAAGTTTAGAGTCCAGTAGTAACTATTTTTACTAACCTTGAACCTAAAAGTTCTCTAGGATCAGGACAAAACCCATTGTATTTCCTTGAAGATATATTGGGCCGTCTACACACTCACCCCAGGTAGCCCCTAGTTACTAGCTTTAAGACACATTCTATTTTGCCTTACCATAGACATTAGTCCTCGCGGGCACCTACCGGTAATTGAAGTGCCTTTCACCTCTTGTCTCTGCATTTTGTGTACAATGACTGATGAAGGAAAAGGGTTGAAAAATAACAGAGAAAATAATCTACTTTCTTTGTCCATATCCATCAACCTTTAAGAAAGGACGTGAGCTTCTCCATGTGTCTCCATAGAGATAAATGATTTCCGCGTGAGCTTCCATTTCGCCTTCATTCATCTGTCAAAAACAAAATGAAGGTGACGCATAGACTTTACTGCGCTCTACCAAATGTTAGGCATGGTGGGAGAGAAGGGGCGCATTGTACACGTACAATTCCATCTACACACATACAGAGGAAAAAACAATAAAACTAATTATAGTTATGGAAATTGGAGGCATATTTAGTTATGGGTAAATCTCACATCGCTTCTCCACCACTGGGTCAGGTTGGCTTTAAACCCGGGAATGTAAACAAGACCATGATTATCAATATACCGTTAGGTCTACATTCATCATCTTATTTTCAGGTGGGCTTTGAGTCATTCCTGTTGGTTGATGACGGAACTACTGCAGTGGTTGAAGGTCTTCGAGTAGCCCCTTGGATGAGAGGACGTGGGGTGGCTGGATTGATCCAAAAGCATTGCTTGGATATTCTACATTCTGACCACCCAGAGGTTAAAAAAGTACGACTGACCCGGGTAGAGAATCCACCAGCTGCCATGTTGGCGAAATACAAAGTCCTAAACTCCAAGGTGGGTTTAATCTGTTATTATCGGAAATTACTGCTTCTGTGTAGTCTAGGCAACTTTGTAGGGCGATGTTACTTGGGACGAGTCCTCCTGGATTGGACCATACACCAAGAAACTAAATAAAGTAATACTCAGCTTAACCTCACGACATCACAAAAGTCAATCACAAAAGTAACTTGGGACTCGATTTAGCTTGAATATAGAGTAATATTTTACTTTGTTGTATACAACATATAAACAGCAACCCACAAAAAGGTGTGACATTTCAATCTTGATAGACCTTCTTTAGTCAGAAGATTACTGAAGGGAAGGAAGAAAGGCTGAAGGTACAATGGCTTCTGATAGGCTGATGGTGACGAGGAGACCATGTTATAAACACCACCCACGAGAAAGATCGTCTTCTTTCTTCTACGCGGTGTTTAAATCACAGTCTCCACGTCGCCATCAGCCTCGCAGAGACCATTCAGCCCTTCTTCCTTCCATTCAGCAATCTTGTGTCTGAAAAAGGTCCATCAAGACCGAAATGTCACAACTTTCTATAGATTGGTGCCGGCATAGTTCATGGCAGTAAACCGTAGACAGTAGCAGCTATGAAATGGCATTGTATGAGTGCCACTATATTGGCACCAAACACTGTCCCATAATGACGTTAGGCCTGTTCTGTCACAATCTCTATTACAGCCTGCTAGATGCATAGTGTAATAAGAGAGCAGCATCCCCCAACCATGCCTCTATGAGCCATACCAACCCCCCCCCCCATGCCCCTATAAGATCCACCCCCCCCCCCCCAACCATGCCTTTATGAACTATACCAACCCCCCCAACCATGCCTTTATGAACCATACCAAATCTCCCCTCCAACGCAATCATGCCTTTACACCAGAATATCTCAACTGTACTTTCATGGGGCCCTTTAGACTCCGCCAACTATGTCTTTATGGGCCAAACCACATCCAGCTGATTGGCAGCAGCAGATATACCAGGGCAATGAGACTGAAGACTACACCAAATGGGATTTGTATCTAAAACCTCGTGTGTGCCAGGCAATAGCTCTTCTCATTTAGCTAAGGTTATATTGGACAGCTTCTTTCCAGAATCTGAAGATCTGAAATCTTTTAGTTTGCAACTTATTTACCGAGTTTTGCCTGATTGACTCCACTCATGGATGTCCTCTTTAGGCCAGGCATTGGCATAACCTCCTTTTCAGATTATACATCCTCCTGCCTCTAAGTCTAGCTGCTTCTCCTTCTTATCTATGTTCCAAACTTGGATTGATACTGATACATCTCTACCTAATGCTACCACGACCACCTCATTATCTGTGTAACAAACTCATCTGCGTTGTCTCAGCCACTGGACTCCTACTTGACCTTTCAGGGCTAGACAATCCCACCAGTCAGATTAGCGATTGTGAATACATTCTTTCATAATAACCCATAGTCTCCTGTGACAACCTTCAAGTAATAGATTTCTGAGCTACCGCTAAGCATGGAAAGAAAAGGTGTCCAAAACAACCGGTCACTTCATGAGAGGAGCCATTGCCTAGGACATAGAAGGTCCTGGGTTTGAATCATGACATCACTTGAACATTTGCCTCATCTATTTTGTGTTTCTTATCGGAATCCCTCTTCTCTGTTCATTGTGATACCTCCATTAGGCAGTGATTTCAATAAATCTTCCGGCTGACCAGCTGGAAACATGCCTCAAATTACTGGAGTCTCGTGTGGACAATTTGGACACATCCAAAAACTTATCGGTTCTGGGAGCCGAAGAAATTCTCAAATTCTTTGATGAGTCCAAGACCAGAAAAGATCTGCTTGCTGGTGGCTTCCTAGTCCAAGGTTGGCTCCCCCTCACAACTCAAAAGCCCAACCTAAATCTTCTACTGAAACGGAACATTGTCTGGATTTATTCCCATCCCAGGGAGTCAGATGACTTGACAACATCTTCTAAAGTTACAGCCAGTTGTGGTGGCCCCCAGGCTTACCTAGAAGGGTTTCTTAGCCTTTGTACCCCTCCATTTTCGGTGCCATATTCTAAGGGAGTAAAACGTCTAGACATTGACATGTTTGGAAATGACCCATCGTATGCCAAGCTCCATGTCCTAAAGCAGTTGAAGATGGGAGCGCAGGGATTACCTGCAGGGAGCGGTGTCATCTGCATATTATACGCGGACGAGAGTCTCCGCGCTCAGCTTGACCAATTTTGTGAAGGTTTGACTCCATTCCCTCTCGTGAGGGAACAACTATTATTGGAAATGGACATCTAGCGTTGCTTAGTTTCCCCTCGTCTACATTTTAAATTGGAAAAATCTGTACATAGATGACATTTATCTCTATGGTATAATTACAATTATATGCTACATTATTTTATACCTTTTGCATGGTTGATTCTCACTCTTTTAAAACTTCTAAAATAAAAACTGTTAAAGTTAATTCTCCAATATTCTTGATGGAGAATCTATATTTTCTTACATTCTGTAGTTGGGAACTACAAAGAAATTCCTTGTTTAGTTTGATCATGAAGAAGATACGACATGGATGTCCTACAGGGTTGCCATGCGAGCCGCATTATGTATGACCCACCAATGGGATCATCATATAGTGGAGCAGAAGACCTTGCCGAGGACAATGTTGTCTCATTGTCAACTTGATGCCTTGACATCCCTCAGCTGCCGGTATAAGGCTACAGCTGCAGGACTGAGGTCACTTTCCAAGAGTAAGGAATCCCTCCTGTATCCAAGCCCCTCATATTATCATAGTTTATGTGGTTGAAAAAAGACACTTGTCCATCAAGTTCAACCAAGGAAGGGAAGGAATTGGATGAGGAAGGGATTTAGGGGAAATAATTCTATATAACATAACCATCAATGTTATTTAGGTGTAAAAAGGCATCTAGACCCTTCTTGAAGCTCTCTGCTGTCCCTGCTGTGACCAGCGCCTGAGGCAGGCTATTCCACAGATTGACAGTTCTCAAACTTGGTGAATTTGTTTTCCGGGTATTATGGTCTTTGTACATAACCGGTTATCTAGGATAGAAGAGCGGGGGTTTCTACTTCAAATAACAAAGTTTCAAGAAAGTGTTACCTTATAAGAAGAAGTACCGATCCACAAGCTATGCAAGGTTTTGCAGCTCACTTTAGTGACGTTAACCTGTAACACCTCACACTTGGACACCTTTGGATAGAGACGGTGCTGTTTTAGGGAAAAAAGGGATTTCCTTAGAAATTAAAATGAATATACACCGATGAGCAACACACCAATTGGTGTCCTCCATACCCATTACCCTATTTTTCAGGTTATTGAGCACCTTGGGGGACCAGGAAGCCTTTAGATCACCTGATCACCCCTTCCAGAGATTAAAACATGTCATTGCATCATGTGACCAATAGCTGAAATTATACTGTAGAACTGAAAAGATCCAGACCTCTAAGTCACAGTGTCATGTTCTGAGCTCTGACATAGACCGTGCATAGGGCAGCTACAGTGACTGAGGGGCCGGATCTCTTCAGTACTGACACATACTATTACTACTACAGCATTACTATAACACAAATGTTGTCTGATCGAGAGATAACCCCCACAACCATGGCATCCAGGCTAGATGGAGGACAGAAGATGAGGTCAGGTTATTATAGATTTAGGAGTCTGTAGTCAATAATTTTTCCTATTGTTTTTGTGACAGGTGAAGATCTTTGAATTACTTGATTATTGGTCACATTTCTTAAAGTTTTCTGTCTGACTTTGCACTGGAAAGAACGTGTAAACTGCTTGCACATGTATTTATGAAGTGTCTGTGCCAGTTCTGTGGTGTACTGTGTCCACTGCGCCACAAAATTCTGCAACTGAAGGGGCATTCTGGTGCAGACTCGAAACTAGCGACACATTTGTTACAGCGACTCGACAGAATTATGTTGTACACTCTGGGGCACATTTACTTACTCGGTCCAGACGCGATCCAGTGGCGCTTTGTCCGACGAGGATTCCACCATGTGTCGCTGCTGCGCCGAGGTCCGCTGGAGCTCACCTTCTTCGTCCCGGTGCATGTAAGTGCTGATCTTATGACACAAATTCTTTTTTAAATTCCGAGGTTTTCCGAATCTGTCAGGTTGTCCGACGGCCACACCCCCGGTTTCTAATGCGTGAAAGCCGGCCGCGATGCGCCAAAATCCCGGGACAATTCGGTGTAAATCGGAAATTGTCGGGAAACCTGATGAAAATGCGCAATTCGGACCCTTAGAAAATGAGCCCCTCTATGTTAAAGGTGCACCTGAACCGGATCGCGGTCTAAATGCTCGTGGTCTGCTATAGCTGCTACTGCAACTGAGTTCAGGTCCGGCCAAGTTTGGCCTGACCCGTACTTGAAAATCCTGTTTGGGCCCGGTCTCTGGTACAAATCCCAGACCAGGACCATGCCCTCAGTAACATCCGTGATTGGTGCTGGCACCAATCATGGATGTTCAGGTGGCATTTAAATTGAAGAGGCGCAGTAAGCATTATGGGGAGGCTCCGCAATTTTCAGGAGCGCTGATTCTCTCAAAATGGCGCACGCAGATCTATGTATATGTCGTCAGGGACTTTGTGGGTTTGGGTACCCAAACAAGGAGTGGGGTACAAACCCAAACTTTGTGGGTCCACTCATCCCTATTCTAGATCACATGGAGGGTGTATAAAGTAAGAAGACTCAATGATCATTCTCCAGTAAACAGGGCAGTATGTACTCAGTAAAAAGGGCAGTATGTTAATCAAGAAGACTCAATGACCAATCATGTGCATACAGGGTGGAATATAAGATATGACTAGTTAATGATCGGTAGCAGTATGTAAACCAAAAAGGCTCAATATTTGTCCTTCCAAGTGCCTTTCTTCCAAATATTTCACATCTTATGACCACAAATTCCTTTTCTTTGTTCATTGTGTTCCCTAATTAGGAAGTGATTTCTATAATTCTTCCGGCTGACCAGCTGGAAACATCCCTCAAATTACTGGAGTCTCGTGTGGACAATTTGGACACATCCAAACACCTCTCTGTTCTAGGAGCAGAAGAAATTCTCAAATTCTTTGATGAGTCCAAGACCAGAAAGGACCTGCTACTTGGTGGCTTCCTAGTCCAAGGTTGGCTCGCTCTCACAACTCAAAAGTCCAACCTAAATCTTCTACTGAAACGGAAAATTGTCTGGATTTATTCCCATTCCAGGGAGTCAGGTGACTCTGAAAGATCCTCTGAGATTGCAACCGCTTGTGGTGGTCCCCAAACCTATCTAGAAGAGTTTCTTAGCCTTGGTAGCCCTCCATTTCCGGTGCCGTATTCTGAGCAAGTTTATTGTCTCGAGATTGACCTGTTTGGAAATGATCCATCACATGCAAAGCTCCATGTCCTTCAGCAGTTGAAGATGGGAGCGCAGGGATTGCCTGAAGGGAGTCGTGTCGTTGTTTTACTATACCCGGAAGAGAGTCTCAAAGCTCAGCTTGACCAATTTTGCGAGCGGTTGACTCCATTCCCTCTTACGTGGATACAACTGATTTTGGAAATGGACATCTAGCGTTGCTTGGGTTCCACTTCTCTGCACTACTTGTCCACCTCCTGCATTGAAAGTATCTGTAAATAGATGCCAGAGAAGCCCCTACCTGAGTCTCCTGAACTGCGTTCTCTGTTTTCCTGCAAAGTTGCCTCCAACATTTTCATGTCCAACCTGTCTGGTCCCTCCCCATGATTCTCTGTGTCACTAAACTTCTGAACCCATATCTATTGTCAGCTCGCCAAGAACCAGCACCCAGATAAGATCTTCAGCTAAAATTTATAGACAACATTGCAAACAAAAGAGATAAAGATATCATTAAATTCAGTCCATAAAATTCTGATTTTGTCGCTTGAACTTGAGTTTGTGCTGAGACTTCCTGCTACGAGAGGGGAAAAAAATTAATGGAAAAGGCCACCTATTCCAAAATATTAACATCAATGTGAGTAATATGTGTATTTTTTCAATGTGGCCTAGTGGTGAAATGTTCCATCTGGTTTGTTCATTGCCTGAATATGATAAGAAGTCCAATTTTTGTCCTGAATTTTCCTGCTGTTACAATTCTATACCTAATTTTTATACTTAGCTTTTTGTGGTCCAGTGCTTAATAAACTCTATAGAAAGCCAATCACTTAGGACTACTGTGCGCACAAATATTTGATTCCAATAAAATTGTGCAGAAATATGCATCTGTGTCCTAGAAATGTCTGTTTACATTTTACCCATAATGCTACAGCAACAACTGGGAACAGTATCAAGAAGCTAATGAGGGAAGGGGGGGGGGGGGACTTGCGTTGGGACTGCACTGTACTTACTGATTGTTTTATCTTCCTTTCTCCCCTTAGGCTCTTGTTCAGTGCATATTCTGACTCCTGTCTGGTCACAGGAAAGTGACAGGTCAAAATAAACACCCCAAAACATGGTACTTTATGAGGTTCCTCTACCCATCTAGCGGGGTCTTATATATTATTGGGCACTTAAGGCCATGCCCCTTGGGCGTCCAGTTACAGTGGCGGCTTCTTTAGGAGATTTATTGTGTTTGCTCTCATCCTTGAGCAGATTACTGATGGTTTTTCATTAACTCTAGGGTCAATGTGTCAGGACTGTGAGTCTGTGGACCCTCTGGACTAGCTGACACCTGGGACCAGAGTCTAAGTGGCACCTGGTCCTCACCAGAGCCTGCCGCAAAGCGGGATGGTCTTGCTGCGGCGGGGTACCACCAGATCGTTCCACAGGTGTGACTAGCCTGAGGTGGCAGCCAAGGTAGCAATGCAGGAGACAGTCTGTACCCGGGGAGACAGCAGTAGAACAACACAAGAATGCACTCTAGGACTCACGTCAGGAATCGCAGGAGCTGGCACACGGATCAGGAACACAGCAACGGACTGGCACATGGATCAGGAACACAGGAACGGACTGGCGCATGATCAGGAACACCGAACGGACTGGATCAGGCAAACGCGATCAGGAACAACACAGGAACGGACTGGCGCATGGATCAGGAACACAGCAACGGACTGGCGCATGGATCAGGAACACAGGAACGACTGTGGCGCATAGATCAGAACACAGCAACGGACTGCGCATGGATCAGGAACCAGCAACGGACTGGCACAACAGATCAGGACACAGGAACGGACTGCACACGGATCAGGAACACAGAACGACTGCACACGGATCGGAACACAGGAACGACTGGCACACGGATCAGGACACAGAACGCTGGCCACGGTCAGGATACACAGGAAGGACTGGCACACGATCAGGGATACCATGAACGGACTCTCATGTGACGAACCATGACGGACTGGACATCAGGAACACAGCATGGACTGGCACACGGAACAGGAACACAGGAACGGACTGGCACAGCGGATCAGGAACACAGGAACGGACTGGAGCATGGATCAGGAACACAGCAACGGACTGGCACATACAGGATCAGGAACACAGGACGGACTGGCACATGGATCAGGAACACGCAATGGACTGGCACACAGATCAGGATACACAGAACGGACTGGCACACGTGATCAGGAATTCACAGCAGACTGGCACTCGGATCAGAACCCAGCAACGTGACTGGCACACGGATCAGGAACACAGGAACGGACTGGCACACGGATCAGGAACACAGGAACGATTGGCACACGATCATGGCACACAGTAACGGACTGTCGAGGGAAAAGGGGGGGGGGGGCTTGCGTTGGGACTGCAATGTACTTACTGATTGTTTTATCTTCCTTCCTCCCCTTAGGCTCTTGTTCAGTACATATTCTGACTCCTGTCTGGTCACAGGAAAGTGACAGGTCAAAATAAACACCCCAAAACATGGTACTTTATGAGGTTCCTTCTAGCAGGGTCTTATATATTATTGGGCACTTAAGGCCATGCACCTTGGGCGTCCAGTTACAGTGGCGGCTTCTTTAGGAGATTTATTGAGTTTGCTCTCATCCTTGAGCAGATTACTGATGGTTTTTCATTAACTCTAGGGTCAATGTGTTAGGACTGTGAGTCCGTGGACCCTCTGGACCACCGCGGGAGGTGGTACTAGTTGACACCTGGGACCAGAGTCTAAGTGGCACCTGGTCCTCACCAGAGCCTGCCGCAAAGCGGGATGGTCTTGCTGCAGCGGGGTACCACCAGATCGTTCCACAGGTGTGACTAGCCTGAGGTGGAAGCCAAGGTAGCAATGCAGGAGACAGTCTGAACCCAGGGTGACAGCATGAGAACAGCACAAGAAGGCACACTAGGACTCACGTTAGGAATCGCAGGAGCTGGCACATGGATCAGGAACACAGCAACGGACTGGCACGCGTATCAGGAACACAGGAACGGACTGGCACACGGATCAGGAACACAGGAACGGACTGGCGCATGGATCAGGAACACAGGAACGGACTGGCACACGGATCAGGAACACAGGAACGGACTGGCACACGGATCAGGAACACAGGAACGGACTGGCACACGGATCAGGATGTGTTCCTGATCCGGTGCCAGTTCCGGTTGCTGGGTTCCTGATCCGGTGCCAGTCCGTTGGCTGCTGTTCCTGATCCGTGTGCCATCCGTTCCTGTGTATCCTATCTGTGTGCCATTCCATGATGTGTTCTCGCTGATCCACTGGGCATACGTTCCATGTGTTCCTGACCGTGTTGCCAGTCCGTTGCTGGGTGTGAGCCTGATCCATGCTCAGTCAGTTTCCTGTGTTCCTGATCCGTGAGTAGGGCGTTTTCAGTACGTAGTTCTCTATGTGTGCCGTCGTTCTGGTTCAGTGATGCCACAGTCCATTGAATTGGTTCCTGATCTCTTGCCAGTCGTCTGTGTTCCCTGCAGTGTTCCTGGTATCCCATCAGGACTGCAAGTCCGTTGTGATCCGGATCCGTGTTCAGTTGTTCCCGTTATCCTGATCACGTGTGCAAGCAGTTGTCTGTGTTCCTGATCCGTGTGACGTCCGTTCTGTTTCGATTTGCCAGTCCGTCGTGTGTTTCCTGATCCGTGAGGGGAGTAGTGAGCCAGTCCGTTCATGTGTATCCTGATCAACGTCTGTCTGTGCCCCAGTGTTGTTGCGTGTGTTCCTGAATCCTGCGCCCCATACGTTGCTGTGTTCCTGATCTATGCGCCAGTCCGTTCCGTGTTCCTGATCCATGCGCAAGTCCGTTGCGTGTTCCTGATCCATGCGCCGTCCGTTCCTGTGTTCCTGACATCGTGTGCCAGCGTTCCTGTGTTCCTGATGACCATGCGCCAGTCCGTTCTGTGTTCCTGATCCTTGATGGACCAGTCCATTGCTGTGTTCGCTGATTACGCGTCCATCCGTTTGCTGTGTTTCCATGATCATGTGCACAGCTCCTGCTCGATTCCGTAACGTGAGTCCTAGTTGGGCCTTCTTGTCTGTTCTTCATGCTGTCACCCGTGGTTTCAGACTGTCTCCTGCCATTGTACCTTGGTTCACCTCAGGCTAGTCACACCTGTGGAGACGATCTGGTGGTACCCCCTGCATAAGACCATCCCGCTTTGCGGCAGCTCTGGTGAGGACCAGGTGCCACTTAGACTCTGTCCCAGTGTCAACTAGTACCACCCCGCCGTGTCCAGAGGTCCACGGACTCACAGTCCTACACATTGACCCTAGAGTTAATGAAAAACCATCAGTAATCTTCCAAGGATGAGCAGCAAACTCAATAAACTTCCTAAACAAGCCCCACTGTAACTGGACGCCCAAGGTGCTGCCTTAAGTGCCCAATATATATTAAGACCCTGTCTAAAGAACCTCATAATACCATGTTTTGGGGTGTTTTATTTTGACCTGTCACTTTCTGTGACCAGACAGTGAGTCAGAATATGTACATGGAACAAGAGCCTAAGGGAGGAAAGGAGAATAACACATCAGTAAGTACATTGGCAGTCCCAACGCAAGCCCCCCCCCCCCCTTTTCCCTCCTAGCTTCTTGATACTGTTCCGATTTTGTTATGTATAAATGTAAACACCGACTTTCTAGGACCAGATGCATATTTCTGCACAATTTATTGGAATCAAATATTTGTCGCACAGTAGTCCAATGATTGGCTTTCTATAAGATTTTATTAAGCACTGGACACAAATACTATTAAAAAATTGGTGTAGAATTGTAACGCAGGAAAATTCAGGACAAAAATGGGACTTCTATATCATATCAGACAATGAACAAACCAGGGGAACATTTCCACTAGGCCACATTGAATACACGTATTACTCACATTGATGTGAATATTCTGGAATAGGTGCCTTTTTCCATTATTTTTTTCCCCTCTCGTACAGGAAGTCTCAGCCACAAACTCAAGTTCACGCGACAAAATCAGAATTTTATGGACTGAATTTAATGACACCTTTATCTTTATGTTGTCTAGAATTTATCTGAAGATCTTATCTGGGTGCTGGTTCTTGGCGATCTGACAATAGATATGGGTTCGAAATTATTGACACAGAGAATCATGGGGAGGACCAACAGGTTGACATGAAAATGTTTGAGCAACTTTGCCAGAAAACGAGAACGCGTTCAGGAAGACTCAGTAGGGGCTTCTCTGGTCATCTATTTACAGATCCTTTCAATCAGGAGGTGGACAAGTATTCAGAGAAGTGGAACCCAAGCAACGCTAGATTGCCATTTCCAAATCATTTGTACCCACGTAAGAGGGAATGGAGTCAACCCTTCACAAAATTGGGCAAGCTGAGCTTTGAGACTCTCTTCCGGTATAGTAAACCAACAACACTACTCCTGCAGGCATCCCTGCACCCCCATTTTCAACTGCTGAGGGACATTGAGCTTTGACATGATGGGGATCATTTCCAAACATTCAATCTCGAGACAATAAACGTGCTCAGGATACGGCACCGGAAATGGAGGGCTACAAGGCTAAGAAACTCTTCTCGATAGGTTTGGGGATCACCACAATTGGTTGCAATCTCAGAGATCTTTCAGAAGTCACCGTGACTCCCTGGGATGGGATAAATCCAGACAATTTTCCGTTTCAGTAGAAGATTTAGGTTGGACTTTTGAGTTGAGCGCGAGCCAACCTTGACCTAAGAAGCCACCAATAGCAGTTCCTTCTGGTCTTGGACTCATCAAATTTTGGAGAATTTCTTCTGCTCCTAGAACAGAGAGGTGTTGGATGAATCCAAATTGTCCACACGAACCTCCGTATTTGAGGGATGTTTCCAGCTGGTCAGCCGGAGAATTATAGAATCACTTCTAATTAGGGAACACAATACAAAGACGGAATTTGTGTCATAAGATGTGAAAGTATTTGAGAAAGGCACGTGAAGACAATATTGAGCCTTTTTGGTTTACATCTGCTACCCGATATTAACTGGTCATATCTATATTCCACCCTGTATGCACAGGATTGGTCATTGAGTCTTCTGATTAACTACTGCCCTTTTTACTGAGTACATACTGCCCTGTTTACTGGAGATGATCATTGAGTCTTCTTACTTTATACACCCTGCCGTGTGATCGTAGAATAGGGATGAGTGGACCCACACGTTTGGGTTTGTACCCCACTCCTTGTTTGGGTCCCCAAAACCCCACAAAGTCCCTGACGACTAACATCGATCTTTGTGCGCCATTTTGAGAGAATCGGCGCTCCTAAAATTGGAGCCTCCCCATAATGCTGACTGCGCCTCTTCAATTTAAATGCCACCTGAACATCCATGATTGGTGCCACACCAATCATGGATGTTACTGAGGGCATGGTCCCGTGTCTGGGATTTGCACCAGAGACCGGGCCCGAACACGGATTTCAAGTACGGTGGCCAAACTTGCCGACCTGAACTCAGTTGCAGTAGCAGCTATAGCAGACCCGAGCATTTAGACTGCGATCCTTTCAGTGTCACCTTTAACATAGAGGGGCTCATTTTCTAGGGTCCGAATCGCGCATTTCTGTCATGTTCCCGACAATTTCCGTTTGCGCGAATTGCCCCCGGATTTGTGGCGCATCGGCGCCGGCTTTCACGCATTAAAACGGGGTGTGCCGTCGGACCACGGACAGATTCGGCAAAACCTCGGAATTTTAAAAAGAATTTTGTGTCATAAGATCACGCACTTACAGCACCGGGACGAAGAAGGTAGCTCCAGCGGACCTCGGCGCAGTCATCGACACCTGGTGGAACCTCGTCGACAAGCGCCACTGGATCGCGTCTGACCAAGTAAGTAAAATGTGCCCCAGAGTGTACAACTTAATTCTGTCGAGTCGCTGTAAAAATATGTCGCTAGTTTCGAGTCTGCACCAGAATGCCCCTTCATTTGCAGAATTTTGTGGCGCAGTGACACAGTATACACACAGAAACTGGCGCGACACTTCATAATACATGTGCAGGCATTTACCTATTCTTTCCAGTGCAAGTCAGACAGAAAAACTTTAAGAAGTGTACCAATAATCAAGTATTCAAGATCAAAGACTACCCGTCACAAAAAACAATAGGAAAAATATTGACTACAATCTCCTAAATCTATAATAACCTGACTCAATCTTCTGTCCTCCATCTAGCCTGAGTGCCATGTTTCGGGGTATCTCTCGATCAGACAACTTTGTGTTATAGTACATGCTGTAGTATATAATAGTATGTTGTCAGTACTGAAGGATCCGGCCCCTCATTCACTGTGCTGCCCTATGCAGAACAACACTGTGACTTAGAGGTCTGTGCTTTTCAGTTCTACATTAATTTGCTATTGGTCACATGATGCAATAACTGTTTTAATCTCGTTGGAAGGGGTGATCAGGTGATCTAAAGGCTTCCTGGTCCCCCAAGTGCTCAATAACCTGAAAAATAGGTGATTGTTATGGAGGCTCCATGGTGTTTTGCTCATCGGTGTATATTCATTTGTAATTTCTAAGGAATCCCTTTTTTCCCTAAAAACAGCACCGTCTCTATCCAAAGTGTTCCAAGTGTGAGGTTTACCGGTTAACGTCACTAAAGTGAAGCTGCAAACTCTGCATAGCTTGGTGGATCGGTAGTTCTTCTTATAAGGTAACACTTTCTTGAAACTTTGTTTGTGTAAGTAGAAACCCCCGCTCTTCTATCCTAGATACTCGGTGATGTACAAAGACCATAATACCTGGAAAAAAAATTCACCAAGTTTGAGAACTGTCGAATCTGTCGAACTAGCTGAGCTCAGGCGCTGGTCCACAGCAGGGACAGCAGAGAGCTTCAAAAGGCTAGATGCCTTTTCACCTAAATAACTTGGAGGTTATGTTATACGAAATTGTATCCCCTAATCCTTCCTCATCCAATCCCCTTCCCCTTCTTGGTTAACTTGAGAGGGACAGGGTGTCTTTTTCAACCACATCAGTATACTATGAGGGCTTGATACAGGAGTGATTCCTTTCGCTCTGAAAGTGACCTCATCCTGCAGCTGAGCCTTTACCGCAGCTGAGGATGTCAAGGCATCAAGTTGACATGATACACTCATTGTCCTCGGCAGGTCTTCTGCTCCACTATTGATGATCCATTGTGGGTCATACATCCTGCGGCTCGTATCACCCTGTAGGACCATCATGTTGTATCTTCTTTAGGATGAAACTAAACAAGGAATTTCTTTGTATTCCCCAACTACAGAATGTACAAAAAAAAAGAAATATATTTCTCCATCAAGAATATTGGAGAATTAACTTTAACATTTTTAATTTAAAAAGTTTTAAAAGAGTGAGAATCAACCAGAAATGGCACAGATACCCATTCAATACAGATTTTAATGTATCATTATGCTAATTTAACCATACGATGATAGAATGTCATCTATGTACAGATATTTTCCAATTTAAAATGTAGACGAGGGGAACTACAGCAAACGCTAGATTCAATTTCCAATAATGTTGTTCCCATCACGATGAGGGATGGAGGTCAAACCACTTCACCAATTGGTCAAGCTGAGCGCGGAGACTCTCGTGCCGCCTATAATATTCAATGCACCGCTACCTGTCAGGTAATCCCTGCGCTCCCATCTCAACTGCTTTAGGACTGGAGCTGGCATACGTGGTCATTTCCAAACATGTCAATGTCTAGACGTTTACTCCCTTAGAATATGCACCGAAAATGGAGGGGTACAAAGGCTAAGAAACCCTTCTAGGTAAGCCTGGGGGCCACACACTGGCTGTAACTTTAGAAGATGTTGTTCAGTCACTTGACCCCTGGGATGGGATAAATCCAGACAATGTTTCCGTTTCAGTAGAAGATTTTAGGTTGGGCTTTTGAGTTTGTGAGGGGGAGCCAACCTGGTGGACTAGGAAGCCACCAGCAGCAGATCTTTTCTTGGGTCTTGGACTCATCAAAGAATTTGAGAATTTCTTCGTCTCCCAGAACCGATAATTTTTGGATTGTCCAAATTGTCCACACGAACTCCAGTAATTGAGGGATGTTTCCATCTGTCAGCCGAGATTTATGAAATCACTGCCTAATTGAGGTATCACAATGAACAGAGAAGAAGGTTCCGATAAGAAACACAAAATAGATGAGGCAATTTCAGTTATGTCGTGATTCAACCCCAGGGTCCTTTCTATGTCCTAGGCAATGGCTCCTCTCATGAAATGACCGGTTTTTTGACACCTTTCCCTTCCACGCTTAGCGTAGCTCAGAAATCTATTACTGAAGGTTGTCACAGGAGACTATGGGTTAGTGTGAAAGAATATATTCACAATCACTAATCTACTGGTGGGATTGTCTAGCCCTGAAAGGTCAAGTAGGGTCCGTTGGCTGAGACATGCAGATGAGTTTGTTTACACAGATAATGAGGTGGTCGTGGTAGCATTAGGTGAGCTGTATTCTAGTATCAATCCAAGTTTGGAGCATAATAAGCAGATACAGCTGACTTAGAGGTAGGAGCAGTAAGATCGAAAAGGATGTTATGCCAATCCCTGGCCTAAAGAGGACATCCATGAGTGGGTCATCAGGCAAAACTCGGTAAATAAGTTGCAAACTAAAAAGAACTAGTGGTCTTCAGATTCTGGAAAGACAGTCCAATATAACCTTAGCTGATGAGACGACTATGGCCTGGCACACAAGAGGTTTTAGATAAAATCCCATTTGGTGGTAGTCTTCATTCTCATTGCCCCTCGTATATCTGCTGCTGCCAATGGCTGCATGTGTTTGGTCCATAAAGACATGGTTGGGGGAGTCTAAAATGCCCCATGAAAGTACCTTATATATCTGGGTAAGGCAGTTTGGGGGAGTGTTATGGTCATAAGCATGGATGTGGGGGATTTGTAGCTCACTAAAGGCATATGTTGGGGGGTTTTGGTATAGTTCATAAAGTCATGGTTGGGGGGGGAGTTGGTGTGGATCATAAGGCCTGTTTGGGGGGTTTGTATGGCTCAAAAGGCATGGTTGGGGGGGGGGTTGGATGTTCATAAAGGCATGGTTGGGGGGGTTGGTATGTTCATAAAGCATGTTGGGGGGGTTGGTATGGCTCATAAAGGCATGGTTGGGGGGGTTGGTATGGCTCATAAAGGCATGGTTGGGGGGGTTGGTATAGTTCATAAAGGCATGGTTGGGGGGGGTTGGTATAGTTATTCAAGGCATGGTGGGGGTGTTGGTATGGCTCCTAAGCATGGTTGGGGAATGCTGCTCTCTTATTACCTATGCATCTAGCGGCTGTAATAGAGATTGTGACGAACAGGCCTACGTCATTATGGGACAGTGTTGGTGCCAATAAGTGCATCTCATACAATGCCATTTCATAGCTGCTACTGTCTACGGTTTACTGCCATGAACTATGCCGGCACCACTCTATAAAGTTGTGACATTTCGGTCTTGAGGGACCTTTTTCAGACACAAGATTGCTGAATGGAAGGAAGAAGGGCTGAATGGTCTCTGCAGGCTGATGGCGCGTTGAGACTTGTATTAAACACCGCGTAGAAGAAGAAGACGATCTTTCTCGTGGGTGGTGTTTAAACTGGTCTCCTCGTCACCATCATGCCTATCAGAAGCCATTGTTCCTTCAGCCTTTCTTCCTTCCCTTCATAATCTTGTGTCTAAAGAAGGTCTATCAAGCTCGAAATGTTCACACCTTTTAGGGTTGCTGTTTATATGTGTATAAACAAAGTCAATATTACTCTATATCTAAGCTAAATCGAGTCCCAAGTTACTTTTGTGATTGACTTTTGTGATGTCGTGAGGTTAAGCTGATTATTTACTTTATTTTAGTTTCTTGGTGTATGGTCCAACTCCCGGAGGACGAAGTCCCAAGTAACATCACCCTACAAAGTTGCCTAACTTACACAGAACGTATTTCCGATAATACAGATTAACCCACCTGGAGTTATGACTTTGTATTTCGCCACATGTCACTGTGAATTCTCTACCCGGGTCAGTCGTACTTTTTTTAACCTCTGGTGGTCAGAATTAAAATATTCCAAGGAATGCTTTTGGATCAATCAGCCCACCCCACGTCCTCTCATCCCGTGCTACTCGAAGACCTTCAACCAGCTGCAGTAGTTCCGTCATCAACCAAGAGGACTCAAAGCCCACCTGAAAGAAGAAGATGAATTAACTTAACGGTACATTATAATCATGGTCTTGTTTACATTCCCGGGTTTTAAGCCAACCTGACCCAGTGGTGGAGAGCGATGTGAGATTTACCCATACTAATATCCTCCATATTCCATAACTATAATTAGTTTTTTGTTTTTTCCTCTGTTGTGTGAGATGGAATTGTAAGTGTACATGCGCCCTTCTCTCCCACCTGCCTAACATTTGGTAGAGCGCAGTAGAAGTCTATGCGTCACCTTCATTTTGTTTTGACGATGTGAATGGGCGAAATGGAACTCACGCGGAATCATTATCTCTATGAGACACCTGGAGAAGCTCCCGTCCTTTCTTAAGGTTGAATGGATATGGACAAAGAAAGTAGATTATTTTCTTGTTATTTTTCAACCTTCTTCCTTCATCAGTCATTTGTACACAAAATGCAGAACAAGAGGTGAAAGGCCTTCAATTACCGGTGTGCCCGCGGGACTAATGTCTACTTAGCAAAATAGAAGTGGTCTTAAAGCTAGTAACTAGGGGCTACCTGGGGTATGTGTGACGGCCCAATACTCTCAAGGAAATACAATGGGTTTTGTCCTGATCTTAGAGAACTTTTAGGTTCAAGGTATAAAAAAGTTACTCCTGGACTCTAAACTTCACATAGTGCTTAGACTCAAAAAAATGTTGTCAAAAAATTTCAAGCTAGCTTTTAGGATCTCGGCAATTGAAAACAATGTTACACCTTATTCCAAAGGTAGAACCATTGATGTGTATATACTCTCTCAATCCTCCCCAATGGTAGATGCCCAGATGGGCAAACACAAGGATCAAATATGGTCTCAAGTACACTATTTTTAGACTTGCTACATGTAAAAGACCTTTGGAACCAACTGGTTGGCCAGTATGGTCTTGCACGTTTTACCCCTGGTCTAAGTACATTTTGTAGGACCACTCGCCTACCATTTATTCATATGGTCAAAGTCCACCTTCCCTTCCATGGGCAGCGGTTGTTGTCAAGCAACACTGCAGCGTTCAATTGTTGACTTTTTTGCAGCATATAAGTAGGAACCTAGTTAATCCATGGGACACCTGGCTCTGTCTTCTTCTCCTCTACCCCAAAGCAGATGTAGGGGCAATGAGTATCAGGTTTCTTTAGACCTGGTTTCTTTTGACTGGACCTAGGAGATCAGGTACTTTTGAATGCCAAAGTGGTAGAATGTGCCTTCTCCCCACTGATTTTTATAAAAAATGTTACCAAACATTCTATTCCGACACTCACCACTTTCCTTCACACTTGGCCAAAAACATTGTTCTCTGGGGTCCTTCGCCACGCATGGTACCTAAAAGGTAATAGTCCAAGCCTTATAGATCCCACCAGAGATGGACATTACTTCTCATAGTCTTCTGCTTTCGCAGGTAAAAAAAAATCAATCTGTGAAAATGAAGCTTATCGACATGTGTCACCACGTGAACCAGTAAATTCTTCAGCTGGAAGACAAGATAAAAGAAATTCATCCACGGGGAAAGTCACTGAGAATAACCACACCCGTCCCCACTGGTACTGCCCTCGAAATGGATCCTGATCTGAAAATGTTCTCAGATAAATAGTATGCATGAATGCTATGGTTTATTTATAAAGAACATAGAAGAGGTCAATCAAAAAAAGGCAAAAACAAAGTAAAAACAAATTTGAGCATAATTCTTTTTTTTTTTTCAGTATAGATAATAAAAAAAAGAAAAGTAAAGTCGGAAACATTGGGAAAGTAGGACTTTTTTTTCTGCTGGTTTATGTGCCTCCAGGATTGAAAAAAATAAATTATTGTTATGTTATATATGGCTTCTGTCTGCATGGTCCGTCCACTATGGGCGATAAATAAAGGTCTTACCATAAGGACCTACCTACAAATTTAAGTATCCAGTGCCAGATACAAAAGGGCAGTTTCTAGGAAATTACTCAAAAGGGCAGTTCTCCCAAAAGTGCCCCTCAAATGAAGTCTAACAATTTGAACCCCAACACAAATACAAAAATTAAAAATATGTAATCTAATGCTTCTGGATGAATTATAGTTGATATGTCACATCCCCCTGAACATGATATACATACTTTTGCTTTAATTGTACCATTTCATTGACCGCCCTAATTACATATTCCTGTGCCCCTCAAATTATCTGAACTAATTATAGCAATTACTACATATACTATACCAACACCAAATAACCACCTCTCTATTATTTATAGTACCAAACACCAGTGTAATACATAAATCAGTACCAAATACAAACCCATTACACAAATATAGCACCAGAACCAAGTTTGGTACAGACATTCAACCCCGAAGTGCTGTGTACAGAAAAACAGCACCAGAGCAATGTTCATACCATAAATGCAGCACCAGGACTTGGATCCATGCAAGACCAAGCTCAGTGATAACAAATAATTTGCAGTGGAACCTTGGCGGGATCTTACTGTCAGGCTTCTGGAGTAGTGGACCCACTGGACCACCATGGACAATGACGTAAGCCGACACCCGAGACCCGAGTCTAAGTGATACCTGGTTTTCACCAGATCCCGCCGCAAAGCAAGTTGGACTTTTGTCAGTGTGGTACCACGGTAGTTCCACAGTTGTGACTTTGTTTGTCGTTAAAACGAGGTACAGAGACGTTGACAGAATCGTATTGGGGACGTGAGAATATAGGACGGGCGCCAGCCAGGATCATCGTTGGGGAGGAGCGGCGAAGGTCCGAGGGCAGGCGGCAAAGAGCATAGTCGGATCGGAACCGGGTCACATGGTTATTCATAACCGACAGGGCTCATGAACAAAACTTCTCAAAGGCGCAAAAGGCCAAAGTCGGCGGTTTGCAGGGAGAGACTGGTGTATAAGGGATTTTGGAAATGGCAGCATCAATTAAACAATGAGCTGGCCCTTTAATCTTCTGGGATGACGTACGTGACGTCACCCTAGGCATGATGGGAACATGCACGCATGACCGCGCAGACACAGGGACAGGTAATTGGTGCCTATGAAGCACGGAGTGGGGCATAGGTGAGCCGCGACCCGAGAAGTGGGTTGCAGGAGCACCCGTGACATTGACTCTACTATACATTTGGGATCAAGTGTGGGGCAGAGGCACACCCACCTCCAACAATGGTAAAAAAAGGCCTACCAATAGTCACCTTCAGACGTCTTGTGTGTCCATGCCTAGTTTTAGTATCCGTTTCGCAAGCTTCGAGAACCTACATAATATCTACTTATGGCCTCGTCACTGTAAAAGTAGCTCGTTAGGGTGTCTTCCACCGTTCAGTCAGGCATTGTATGTCTGTAGAGGACGTACTGTTGTATGTCACACCTGTTTGGGTTACCGGACCCCCTTGACACCCTGTGGCTGCTATGATTGTAGGCGCCACAGTGTTACAGTTGTATTGTGGACTGACACTTGGCCACGTATGAAATGACCAATGGTCCTGGAGGCATCATATGGCATTCTGGGGTTAGCGAATTCAATTTCTTCAATCAGAAGGCTGTGCCAAGAATTTTCGTGACATATCCTGGTCCTTCTACGTATGAGCTGGATCTTTAGCTCTCTCTAATTGACATGAATGGCAGACGAGACATGGATGTCTAGTCGTGGCAAGAAAACGAGAGGTTGGACTCCCCTTTATACGGAGATGAAGAAATTGGGTTCATCTTCCACCCTAATAAAACAATTATTAGTGCCAGGGACTATAAAAGGACCACATGATGCTCACATCTAATCAGAAGCTCTGCCTAGAATTGTCTTATGTAAATTTCTACGATCACAACTTTTTGCAAAAAAACATCTCCCAGGTGAAATTATTTCCAGTAGAGTTGATTCTATGAAGTGGAATAAGTTGACTCGTGGATTTTTTTCTTGTTGGTGGAGATATAATGTTTGAGGGGGGAAGTCATGGATTCTCCACCAATAGGAGGAAGAGGATTATCCTGGTACCATGCTCTGAGTCTTCCGACCACATGATGCTGTGATAAGCCTATTTCGATCCATGGTTCCAGAGATTTAAACAGGACTCTTCAGATGTAAATTACACAACAGAGCCGGCTCATTAGCTGAGAGAATGACGTCCGTATTCTTATAGACGATTGGACGCTGGATTGCTCCACAGACTGAATCTCAGTGCACACAGATGTCTTCCAAAAAGCAAACGCTGTAAAATGCATTCTTTCGCTCCCTTTTCACCAACAAAGTTTCTTGGTTAGATTCGGCAGATAGTGTTGAATAGATACTCATCATCTTCTGAGGCTTCAATGCGGGCACTCCAAAAAAATTCCAAATAACAGGCTCAATGTGACCTGGGTGGTATAATTCCACACGACCCTCGATTCTGCTGCCCCTTATAATATTCGTTGATTAGTGGATTATAATAAAAGCGTGCGTTGGGTGGTTGCCCGGGAGCCCACCACCAAAGTTTTTATACTGAGAGACGAACCTTTCATCTGAAGTCCTTGACATCTGTTCCTGCTCTCATATCAACATGTACACAGAGGCCATTTCAGGACCTTGGAAAGTCTTGGCATCTTCATCCTCATCCGCATCCTCATGTACTATGTATAGACTCCCTCAATCTGTTTCGATTTTTGGAACATTTAAAGGGTTGGAAATTACTATCGAACATTTTCCAATAGTTGTCTTGATCCTTCAGGTACGACAATGGTACCCCACACACCATTTCCGTTTACCTACTTTAGGCACCTTATCACAGCAAGATTATGAGGACCAAAAGAGATAGTCAGCACAGCTCATCACTGCACCCGTGGCCCCATTGATAGTGAGTTGGATCTAGTAGCTGTATATACAGCTCCGGCCGATATATGAGATTTCAGACCAAGTTTCTTCACTTAACCACGAGCTCTGTTTTTAACAACTTATCATCTTATGAACTTTGTAAGCCTTTCTAGGATGAGAATCAATAGTACAACCTGTCAACCATTACAACCATGAGCGCTAAGGTCCGGTGTTGTTGTGGCGCTTCAGTACCCCCTCTAATACCCACATGCGGGCTGGTCCTATTGCCTTGTTAATTTATTTAATGCCTCACACTACGCCTCATATCAGCTCCATTATTGTAGGAGCCTTGAACCAGCTAGGGTTCATACTATGGGTGTAAATACAGTTCAAATCTGCAAAATAAAAAAAGTTTTGAAATCAGGCCCTTTTTTGATAGACGGATTAAATAAGCAAATATAAAACATTAGTATATCTCTACATCCCAAAATGCCTGATTTATCAAAATAAACAAAGTTTATTCCGGTGACGAACTCCGAGACAGCAAAAAAACTTTTTGCAGACATGAAATGTCTCTACGCGAGAAATGGTTGGTACAATCCCCTAAAAGCAATGAAAATGTCATTCATCCGCAAAATCGATCCCTTACACCGGGCGGCACTGACGTTAGGAAAGTATGCAAAACAAAGAGATTTCAGGCGCACGAAATGTGCTGAAAAGACCTCCCCTCTGCGGGTTATAGCAAACGAGGTCCTAAAATTAAAACCAAAGCAACAATTCATAAAAAACAATAATCACTAACAGGAACAAATTAATCCTAACAGATGCGCAAAAGAAAAAAGGTAAAGGAACGAACCGAACCAAACCGGGTAAGAAAAAACAAAAAAACAAAAGAAAATAAAAACAAGAAGAAGAGCAGGATAGAAATAGGAAATAAAAATCATGCGATACATGGGAGGAAGAGACTTGCTTTGCGAAAGAATACACCAAGGGCGTCATGTCAGACAGTTGCACAAGCAGTCAAAAACTCTACAAATCACGGTAGGCGGTGGCAACAGTGGCCGGAACGTGGGGTAGGGTTGTGGGGGGAGGTAGGGGCAGGAAGAAAGGGGAGGCTGATTTTTGCAAGAATGGGTGGGGCGGTGCGAGTTCGGGAAGCACTAGTAGTAAGAAAATGGACGGCTATTGGGAGGGGTGCGCGGCGATCTGGGCGCCAAGGCGACGACTTGGATCACGGTGGCTGGATATGGGGGCGTGTTAGCAGAGGGTGGGGTCTTTGGGAGGCGGGGCAAGGCGAAGGGGGCGGAGATAGTGCGGTCGGGGTTTCCGAGGCGGGGGGTGAGCTCTCTGGCTGGGACTGGTGCAAGGGGAAAGGGTCCTGAGGTGTGGGCAGGAGCGGGGGGACAAGAACGGAGAGGAGGGCGGATGGGGACAGGGGGGGCTGGCAGTGTGGGCGGATGTCAACGAGATAATGCCCTGCCCCCCCCAGATTTTGCCGAACAGAAAAAGAAATAACATTAATACTCCCCCTCCGGTGTCCCCGAATGTTTGTCTCGGCTCCCATCGCCTCCCGGTCTCCATCGCGTCAGAGCGACTGGCAGGCCTGCGCACACTATGATGGCTCGCGTGTGCCGCTGATGACGTCCTCAATCATCGACAGCATCACACTTGTAATTGGTGCGACGCCGGCAATCGCATGAAAAGCAATCGCCAGCTAGAGATAGAGAAGAAGCGCCGGGGCCGCATCTGGATCGGGAGGCCCGGTCTGTACGGACATATGGTCAAAACTGGGGTTGAGTATGTAATATTTAAATTTATTTTCTGACGGGTTTCAGCGTTTATACTACAGTGGGAGCAGCGGTATGCTAGCATATGGAGGCATGTCGTGTATAACTACACATGGGTCTGTGCTGGGTATATAACATGATGGCAGGTGACTGTAATACTGAACATGGGGGGCGCGGCTGTAGTGCGATACATTGGGGCAGGCTGTATGACCTGGGAAGGCTACATGTAGGGCAAGGCTTTGATAAACTACATGGTGCAGCTATGTAAATGGCTACGTTGGTAGGCGGGGGGGGCTGATATACTACATGGGGCTGGCTGTAAAAATAGATAGCAATAAACTGGAGGGGGGGTAAGCACTGCGCTACCTTTAGTACGATGACTAGATGGGTGCGGAAAGTCTGTATAATCTACGTTGGGTGCAGGCTTTGATACTACAATGGGGGCTGTGCTGTATAACCTAACATGGGTGGATACGATGCGTTGCATACATGTGGGCAGGAGGCCTTATACTAAACTGGGGGCAGGCTGTATACTACATGGGGGCAGGCTGTATAATACTTGGGGGGGGAGCTTGTATACTACAATGGGGGCATGCTGTATGCTAAAACATGGGGATCGGGCTGCATACTACATGGTGGTCAGTCATGCATCGGAACAGAGTGCTGTCGGCTGTTCAGGTGGACTAACCGCTCTTCGGGGCTTATACTCGTCAATAGGTTTGCCCAGTTTTCTGTTGGGAAAATCGGGAAGTTTCTTGGCTTAATAGCTCGGTCGGCTTATACTCAAATATATCCGTATATTAATGAAATGCTCCATGATTGGTACCGCCCCTCAAGGACTAGGGGAAGCGTAGGGGAGCCACGTTGGCCTATTGGAGTGAGAAGGAACAAAACAGAGCCAACAAAACTGATCGCGCAAAGTGTTTTTTCGTATGTGTCAATATTACTGCACATGGAAAGTTTTCCCTCTTCCCATATGCCACTCATGAATTAATTGACTACTAAGGAAAACACTTTAATTACAGCTCAGCCCACTCTGTACATGTGAGAAAGAAAACGTAATATGGAACTCATACCCGTACTGGATAAGTCATGAGCTGCCGAGGGGTTAAAAAGGAACAGTAAGACAAATACAAGTAAATAAGAACTCAAATATGGAAAAATTGACCATCTTGATGGCTATTTAAACCTAATACTACTACGTGGGGTTGCAGGGGATAATGTATGTATGAGAGAAGAACACAAATCTAAATTCAGCCTCCACATTGAAATAGAAGGTGCAGGGCTATACTATCCCTAGACAGGTGGTCCCTGACTTAAGGACCTTGACTAACAACGACCCCTAGTTACAATGGAACCTGGGTGCCCCTATGACCTCTGGTCAAGGTCTCGGATGCTGGTAGTTAACTGAACTTTAGTCTCCGGCGCAAGGTCACCTGTTCATGTCCTGTAATCAACTTATTGTTCATCCCCGTTCCCTTGTCACCCAAAATTAATTTGACTGGATCTTTTACTTACAAAGATCCTGTCCCCGTCTAACATAGGCACCTAACCTACAGAACCCAACTTGTTGTGAGGCATGGACATCTGGTCATATGCTCGAACCTATTACCCCACATTCACAGCTACCTCACGTTTCTGAGAGGAGCATAACATGACACAGAACACGGAGTCTACTCCTTCTGCAAATTGGTCATGACAATGTGGGTTTCGTGATATTTAGTTGAGCACTGATTTGGAGTGGGGCTGGCGTCTTTTGTTGAAGAACTTCCGGTGAAGGTTCAAACTTTTTCCCCAGATGTCTCAATGGAACATGTGTGATCATTTCCAGGTTCAGAAGATGCCAATTGGAGTCGTTGTGGTTAGGGGGGATGGGGGAAAGGGGTGGGGGGAGTCTTGGGCGGTGGTATGTTACCCTAACACGCCAGATGCTTTTTCTCACCCATATTCGTTCTCCATAATAGCCGTGATCCTTGCAGACCCAACTCTCTACCGTAGGTTACATCATAAGTTTACCCCTCACACATTATTTCTGACCATCCCCCCTCGGTTGCCTTAGGGAACGGACTGGCACACGGATCAGGAACACAGGAACGGACTGGCACATGGATCAGGATACACAGGAACGCAGGATACATAGGGGAGCTTTCTCTTCAAGTGATGGCTTGAAGATCCGGCAAGGGTCACAGGAAGGGGCAGGAATTTATGGTAGGCCAGCGCCAATTATTGGCACGCAGGCCCTTTAAATCTTTGCGAGCCGGCACGCGTGCGCCCTAGGGGACGCCACTGGAGCCAAGAAAGGTGAGTTCTGCTGGGCTCCAGGGGGCACATGGATGGACACGGGTGCACCCGCAATCCGAGACAGGGATCGAAGGAGCACCCGTGACACCATGTAGTAGTATATAGTAGTAGACAGAACCTAATGGTCAAGTGGAGGTACAGGGGGTATTATTTGTTAGCTTGATATTTTGGATGAGCAGACCCATTAAGGTTCAGTTCTGGTTTGGGTACCGAATCCGAATGTTCACCTCCACTGGCAACAGCTGCGATAGGTGCTGACCCCGTACAGGTGTTACCCCTGTACACTGGCACCGTTCCTGGGTGCTACCCATTTTCCTGAGGATAGTCGCTATCTGTTGACGTCATGGGGAGTAATGATCCTTAGGGAAATGGCTTTACTGGTCTAACAACAATGATCGGTGCTAGGTGTAGGTGAGGGGGGGTACCAGAACACCAAACCCGAACTTCTGGCTGTCCGTGCCTAACATTGCAGGTGTAGCTCCACTCATCACTACTATTAATTAGTTCAATATAATAAATTCCAAATTCTTTAAACAACCGATGGTCCTGATGGATAATCTTATGTTGGGTTTGTCTCTAGACTTGGGTTTTTCTCACTCAAACCTTCTATCATCCTTTACTTAATTTAGTTTCAAACTCTAGACCTATTCATCCCCCCCATTATCTTGCTGCTAAACTGAGATTTTCGGTCTTGCAGATCTTCTCCAAACCAGTTATCAATAGTTTATAATTTATGATTCTTCATCTTCTAATGTGGAACTTCGTCTTGACTATACTGGTTACCTGCATGTAACACAGATAATGATCAGCTGGTATACAATATATCTGGACCCAATCATTACATAGTTACACAGTTTGGTTGAAAAATAGACGCAAGTCCATCAATTTCAAACAAGGAGGTAAGTATGAAGAAATGTAGGTGAACACAATTTTTTATTATAATATAACCACAAATGTTAATTGAATGTGCATCTAGACCCTTCTTGAAGCTCTCTGCTGTCCCTGCTGTGCTCTGCTCCTGAGCTCGGCTATTCCACACATTCACAGTTCTTACAGTAAATAAACCTTGTCACCTCTGCAGATTAAACCTAGAAGGAGACAGCGCCTCCTTGTCCTTTGGTTTAACCTGAAACTTTCCATTGCACTATGTAAGGAATATTTATATATCTAAATAAATTGCGCACCCCCTTAGTCATCGCATTTCAAGACTAAAAATAACCTTGTTGTTTTAATATTTCCTTTTTACCCTCCATACCCCTTATCATTTTTGTGGCTCTTCGTTGAACCCTCTCCAGCTCCAGGGCCTCCATTTTATGGACCGGTGCCCAGAACTGGACAGTATATTCCAGGTGAGGCCGAACCAATGCCTTGTACAGTGGTAATATTAATATTACATAT
Organism: Engystomops pustulosus; assembly: GCA_019512145.1. Lineage (NCBI taxonomy): Eukaryota > Metazoa > Chordata > Amphibia > Anura > Leptodactylidae > Engystomops > Engystomops pustulosus. The sequence continues at coordinate 27,915 of WNYA01000300.1, read as the reverse complement.
TAAAGGGGTTGTCCGAGTTCTTGAAAAAAAGCTAAAAGTGGCCGGGACAGGGCTGCTTAAAAAAAATAAAGATGTACTTACCTTCCGGTGCCCTCCGGTATCCAGCGCTGCTGTCACTCCGGTCCGGGCGCCATGTAAACAAACATGGCCGCCGGAGCAGCGCTGGATTCAGCTTCCGGCCGGCCGTGGCCGGGCACGCCTATCCGTCCCTATACACAGCATTGTGTATGGGGGCCGGAAGGTTGTCGGGTCCGTCCGGAACTGAGTCCAGCGCTGCTGTCACTCCGGTCCGGGCGCCATGTAAACAAACATGGCCGCCAGAGCAGCGCTGGACTCAGTTCAGCGGATACCGGAGGGCACCAGAAGGTAAGTACATCTTTATTTTTTTTAAGCAGCCCTGTCCCGGCCACTTTTAGCTTTTTTTCAAGAACTCGGACAACCCCTTTAATATTACATGACAAGATATACCCAGTGACTCCCATACTGTAAGTATTGTCACGGTCCTTCTGTTGGGCCGTGTGCCGCACAAATTGCAGCCCCGATTGAGGTCTTTTGTGCATGGGCATGGTGGGGTGAGGCCGTCTCCCAGACACTTGGACATTGGCAGGGTGAGCCCAGGTCAGCCATAGGCAACGGAATAGGGCTTGTTGTTTGCACCCCGGAGGTGGCCCTCACATTTGTGGCCTTAGGGTGATGCCACACGTTCAGTTTTTTCAGATGCAGTTTTTGAAGCCAAAAGCAGGTGTGGATCATAATGGGTGAGACAAATAATTAAAAGGTGCTGCTCCTCCTCCTACTTTTACTCCATTCCTGGTTTGGGCATCAAAAACTGCATCTGAAAAACTGAACGTGTGACATCACCCTTAGGATCATGTTTCCATATATCAGGTAAGTCTTAAAAGGAGGGATTCCTCTTCTGAGCAGCCGTTCATGTATAAGATCCAGGTATCTGGATACTTCTAAGTTATCATTTTTTCCAGTTACTATGGACTTTGTACCTGATTGGTTACCCAGGATAGAAGACCAGTGGTTGCTTCTTCAAATAACAGAGCTTCAAGAACCTAAGCTGGACCTAAAAAGTACCGATCCACAAGCTAAGTGAGGTTCTTCAGCTCAGACTCATGAAACTGCAATACCACACACAACCTCTAGAGATGATGCTGATATGGAAGAAAACTACATCCTGTACAAAACCTTCAAAAAGGCTAAATTGAATACTCAGTGCTGAAAACACCACAATTGGTTTCTTCCCGCTCATTGCCCAGTTGTTGGTATTGAACACTTTCCTCTAGATCTCAATCATCATTACCTAGGGTAGTATCTAAACCAAAAAGAAGTCAATCATCAGTGGTTAAGGCAGGATCTAAACAAAGAAGACATAATGGGGCACATTTACTTACCCGGTCCATTTGCGATCCAGCGGCGCGTTCTCTGCGGAGGATTCGGGTTCTGCCGGGATTGACTAAGGTAGTTCCTCCGACGTCCACCAGGTGGCGCTGCTGCACTGAAGTTCACCGTCCTATCGTGGGTGCAGGTAAGCGCGTGTCAAGCGACACTTTTTTTTTTTAAAATGTGGCGGTTTTTCCGAATCCGTCGGGTTTTCGTACGGCCACGCCCCCTGATTTCCGTAACGTGCATGCCGGCGCCGATGCGCCACAATCCGATCGCGTGTGCCAAAATCCTGGGGCAATTGAGGGAAAATCGACACAAATCGGAAATTTTCGGATAACCCGTTAGAAAAACGCGATTTGGGCCCTTAGTAAATGACCCCCAATGATTGGTAGATAGTGTAATAAAAATGAGAAGAAGACTCAATGGGGCTCATTTACTTACCCGGTCCTGTCGCGATCCAGCGGCGCTTTCTCCGACGTGGATTCGGGTCTTCCGGCGATTCACTAAGGTCGTGCACCTTGGGATGATTCTACCACTTTCATCCCATAGGGGCAAATTTATCAAGTGTCTGAAAGTCAGAATATTTCCAGTTGCCCATGGCAACCAATCACAGCTCAGCTTTCATCTTACCAGTGCTCATGAATATTTTAAAGGGGAGCTGTGATTGGTTGCCATGGGCAACTAGAAATATTCTGACTTTCAGACACTTGATAAATCTGCCCCATTGAGTCCTTTTGTGTTTGTGTACTTGTCACACGTTTTAAGTGTTTTTAATCTGGTCAGTGTTTGTCAAAATATTTAGTACGTGTAAATAAAGTTTGTTACTTTGCTTATAGTTTGGTTGTCTTGACACGCTTTTTTCTTGTACATATTTGTTGGCATTTTGTGTCTATAAAGCAACCTGTATACATTTGCTGTGCAGGGCCTACACCCCTTTGTCGTAAGGTCGTGCGCCTGATGTCCACCAAGTGTCACTGCTGCGCCGAGGTCCGCCGGAGTTCACCATCCTATTCCTGGTGCATGTGAGTGTGGGTCAAGCAACACATTTAAAAAAAAAAAATACTGCGTTTTTTTCCGAATCCGTCGAGTTTGTCGCCGGCCACGCCCCCCATTTCCGTCGCATGCAACCCGGCGCCGATGCGCCACAATCCGTTCGTGTGCGCCAAAAACCCAGGGCAATTCGGCACAAACCGGTAATTTTCGGGAAACCCGACGAGAAAGAGCGATTCGGGCCCTTAGTAAATGTGCCCCAATGATCAGTGGTTAGGGCAGTATCTAAACCGAGAAGACTTATTGGGGCAGATTTACTTACCCGGTCCGTTCGCGATCCAGCGGCGCGTTCTCTCCGCTGGATTCGGGTCCGGCCGGGATTCACTAAGATAGTTCCTCCGACGTCCACCAGGTGGCGCTGCTGCGCTGAAATTCCCCGAGGCCCGCTAGAATGCAGTGAAGTTCACCGGCCTATTCCTGGTGAAGGTAAGTGCGTGTCCCGCAACACTTTTTGTTTTTTAAATGCGGCGGTTTTTCCGAATCCGATCGCGTGCGCCAAAATCCCGGGGCAATTCAGGGAAAATCGTCGCAAAACGGAAATATTCGGGTAACACGTCGGGAAAACGCGAATCGGGCCCTTAGTAAATGACCCCCATTGACTGGTAGATTTGGTAGTATCTAAACCAAGAAAACTCCGTAATAATCAGTAAATGGGGCAGTATCAAAACGGAGAAGACTTGGAAGAAATGTGATTTGAGAAGATTTGTGTCTCCTTCCTACATGGCCGGTACTTTTGCCTCCCCAGACACTAGTTGTCTTGAATCGATAGATTTTCTCCTACAGGTAGAAGGCAGATGTATCATTCATGTTCCCTCCATATCTGTGGAGCGGCAGAGTCCTCTTTATGAATGATTGATTCACGAGAATGTGAGAGTTTCCACCTTTCATCTATCGCTCATATCTCAGATCACCGAGTCACGAAATAAATTCAGCTCCTTCCTTCCTGACTCCGATCGCGTGCGCCAAATCCCGGGGCAATCGGAAAGCGTCGCAAAACGGAAATATTCGGGTAACACGTCGGAAAACGCGAACGGGCCCTGAGAACGACCGCCCATTGACTGGTAGATTTGGTAGTATCGAAACCAAAAAACTCCGTAAAATCATGTATGGGTCATAATCAAAACCGGAGAAGACTTGGAAGAATGATTTGAAATATTGTGTCCTCCTTCCTACCTGGCCCTACTTTTGCCTCCCCAACACAGTTGTCTTGAATCGATAGACTTTCTCCTACAGGTTAGAAGGCAGCTTGTATCCTTCAGGTTCCCTCCATATCTGTGTACTGCAGAGTCCTCTTTATGAATGATTGATTCCACGAGAATGTGAGAGTTCCACCTTTCATCTATCGCTCATATCTCAGATCACCGAGTCACGAATAAATTCAGCTCCTTCCTTTCCTTCCTTATCTTTGAGGCGAGCAAACTTGTCCTTCCTAATAGAGTAGGACATACCCGACGGGGAATTATTCTCCTCATCCAACTTCAAAGCGGGAGATAGATCCCAAAAATAATGTATGCACCCATCCGCAATGCTGCCCAGAGTCGTGTTTAGTTCTTCCTGAAAGTTAGCCACCTCTAACTGGTAGTTATGATTCATATTTTTTTAAAGTTTCCAATAATCACAGGCTTTCCATGTGAAAATGCTGCGTCTATATTATGTGTCGGCGTTCATAAGGGTATGTATCTGTGTGTCCCAACGCGACGGTCGTCCGGCAGCGCCGGAGGTGGCAACGTCCTATCGCACCTTTGACCATTCAATTATCCTGATCTAAGACAGAATCAGGATGAGGTGCCAGGGAGTCTTCTCCGCAGCCTCCCCCCCCACTCTTACCGTCAAGCAGTGGGAAAAATTGAGCGAACTGATCTAACAACGGTAAATTTCCTCTTTTGCCATGGTCACCTTCCGCTAAGATCTTTAGCTCAACTCTAAAATACTTTCCATCCTTTGTAAAATATCTCACTTTTGCCAGAAGAAAACTGGAATAAATACATTGATGATTCCCACGTTTATAGTATGCATTATAAATCTGTCCCCTACAGCCACACTAGGGGGACTATGGCATAGAATGAATACAATTTCTTGAACTCAATGGAAAATGTACAAATCTCTTTGATTGAGCTTTTCTAGTGCAGCTCATGAATTCACCAATTAAGCCCAAGAAGCCCGGATAGTATCATAGGGGCCTTCATAGCCTGGTTTGTATTCATGTAGGTATCTAAATATTGTTGTTATTATTAGGTAGAACTTTGGTGTTTTCATATCCGTTCATTCTCATGACTGAGGAGGCCTTAGGAGAACTTTCGCACTAATGACCCAGCTCACCAGGAGCTGAATGTGCATTTGTGCCGAATGTGGGGAGGAAAGAGCCACCACCCAATAGGCAGTTCTCCTACAGCCATAGTACATCGCATCTATTCCACTCACTTTCCTAAATCCTCCAGTAAAGAGGATAGGAAAAGATTATTCTTAGCAATTACACATGGAGAAGCCAGTATACAGAACAGAGGGACAAAGCCACATAGACAAATCCAGATGTCACGGAAAAACTGCTCTGTTGTCGTTTCTGCTTTATGAAATCTTGGGGGGAGAATGTAGCGAGGTTGGGTTAGCATAACGAGTCACACGCTATAATTACTATAGGTGAAAAAGAGCAGCGTACCACGTCCATGGTAGCATGAGGTCCCCTAACACTGACAACTCAGCCCTATGAATATCCACCCCCATCAATAGAGACTACTGTGCTATATATGTGGCACATCACATTGTCCAGATCTAAAGTATAAGCGGGATTGGGCACCACGGACCGTGAAATTAGGAGAATGAGAAGAAGAGAAACGGGAAGAGGGCCAAGGTAGATTATAGGTTGGAACGCGAGATAAAATCGGGGAGGATGGGTGAAGGGATACAAAGAGGCGCGTGAAGGATGATAAAAGTGGGGCAGGGTGTGTAGAATAGATGGGAAGACGAAGGAGGAAAGGTAGGGGACGGGGAGAGAGTGACAAGAAATAGGGACAGGGAAAGAAAAAGAGGAAAAGGAGAAAAGAGGTGACAGCATTAGGGAAAGAGTAAGCTCGCTTACCAAAAGCAGAACAGACAGGGTAGGTTTTAAAAAAAAAAAAAAAAAAAACAAAAAAAAAGAAAAAAAAAAAAAAAAAAAAAAAAAAAAAAAAAAAAAAAAAAAAACAAAACAAAAAAAAAAAAAAAAAAACAGCACAGTACTACTACGCCTATCCTGTAAATATGTGGCACAGCAACAGTACACTACTACACTCCTATCCTGTATATATGACACCGCACAGTACTACTACCTTCCATGTAATATATGGACGCACAGACTACTCTCCTATCCGTATATATGGGCACAGCACAGTCCTACTACTCCTTATCCGGTATATATGGGGCCGCAACAGGTACTACTACTCCTGTCCTGTATATATGGGTACGCACAGTACTACTACTCCCTATCCGTAAGATGGGGACAGCACCGGACTACTCTCCGATCTGTAATATGGGCAGTGCCAGTACTACTACGCCTATCCGTATATAGGAATTCAGCACAGTACTACTACCCTTTTTCTGTATATATCGGGCACAGGACAGCACGACTACTCCTATCCTGTAAATGGGCACAGCACAGTACTACTACTCCGCCTGTATCTATGTGCACAGCACATACTACTACTCCTATCCTGTATAGATGGGCACTCACATACTACTAACTCCTATCTGTATATATGGCCCAGCACAGTACTACGCTCCCATCCGTATATTATGGGCACAGCACAGTACGACTACACTATCCTGTATATATGGGCACAGCACAGTACTACTACTCCTATCCTGTATATATGGCACAGCACAATACTACTACTCCTATCCGATATATGGCACAGCACAGTATCTACTACTCTATCCTTTACTATATGCGCCACAGCACAGTACCTACTACTCCTATCCTTATATATATGAGCAAGCACAGTACTACTACTCCATCCTGTAACTATATGGGCACAGCACTACTACTACTCCGATCTCTGTATATATTGGGCACAGCATCGTACTACTACTCCTTCCTGTATAATGGTAAGCCACAGTACTACTACTCTATGCTGAATATATGGCATGCCATACCTTCTACTCCTATCTTATATATGGGCAGTGCACAGTACTACCTCCTCCCTATCCTGTATAAGAGAGTTCAGCACAGTCCTACTCCTCCTTTTTCTGTATAATATCGGCACAGGACAGCAACGTACTACTCCCATCCTGTATATATGGGCACAACACCGTACTACTACTCCTCTCCTGTTAATATGGGCCAGCAGCAGTACTACTACTCCTATCCTGCTATATATGGGCACTGCACATTACTAGCTACTCCTATCCTGTATATATGGTCACAGCACATACTACTACTCCATCCTGTGTATATGGGCCAGCACGTACTAAGACACATATTCCTGTATATATGGGGCACAGCCACAGTACTACTACTTCCTACCTGTATATTGGGCGCAGCACAATACACTACTCTATCCTGTATCATGGGCACCACGTACTACTACTCCTATCATTTTACTATGAGCACAGTACATTACTACTACTCCTATCCCTTGCTATATATGGACACAGCACTGTACTACTACTCCTATCTTATATATGAGCACATCACAGTCCTATACTCCTACCCTGTATATTGGGCACAGCACAGTACTACGACTTCCTATCCTTTTATATGGGCACTGCACATTACTATAGCGCCTTCCTTATATATGGGCACAGCACAGTACTACTACTCCTATCCTGTATTATGGGCACAGCCCAGTACTACGCCTCCTATCCTGTAATAGGGGCACGCACAATACTACAACTCCTATCCTTTAATATGCACAGCACAGTACTACTACTCCTACCTGACTATATGGGCAAGCCAGCACGACTCTCCTATCCTGAATCATGGGCACAGAACAGTACTACTACCCTATCCTTTATATATGGGCACAAAGCAAAAACAGTAGTACTACTCCTATCCTGTATATATGGGTACAGCATAGAGTACTACTCCTCCTATGCTGTATATAGGGCTGTGCACAGTACTACTACTCCACCTGTATATAGGAGTTCAGCACAGTACTACTACTCCTTTTTTCTGTATATATCGGGCACAGACAGTACTACTACTCCTATCCTTTTTATATGAGCACAGCACAGCACTACACTCTATCCTGTATATATGGGCACGAACAGTTCTACTACTCCTATCCTGTTATATGGCACAGCACAGTACTACTACTTCCTATCCTGTGTAAATTTATGGGCACGCACAGTACTAAAGCTACCCTTCCTTGTATATATGGGGTCACAGCACAGTACACCTACTCCTATCCGTAAATATGGGCTCAGCACAGTACTACGACACCTATCCTGTTATATATGGGCACAGCACAGTACTACTACTCCTATCCTGATACTAATGGGCACAGCACAATACTACACTCTATCCTGTATATATGGTCCAGCACAGTCTACTACTCCTATCTGTATATATGAGCACAGTACAGTAGACTACTCCTATCCTGTAATTGACACAGCACTGTACTACTAACCCTAGCATGTTATATGAGCCACAGCACAGTACTATCTACCCTATCCTGTATAATGCACAGCACAGTACTACGACTCCATCCTGTTATATGTGGCACAGCACATACTACTACTCATCCTGTAATATTGGCACAGGCACGTCTACGACTCCTCTCCTGTATATAATGGGCACAGCACAGTACTACACTCCTCTCCTTTAATATATGAGCACAGCACAGTACTACGACTCCTATCCTGAATATATNNNNGGGCACAGCACAGTACTACTACTCCTATCCTGTATATATGGGCACAGCACAGTACTACTACTCCTATCCTGTATATATGAGTCTCTATTAGGGGGTTCAACCTGTTTGCTTTGCACTGGGTCCATTAATGTTAAAAACAGAAGTCGTTCAACTGAACCTGAAAACTGACTAAAGAGAGAATGACTTGTTGGCTAAGGAGTTAACCTAGCACTGAGGCCACTGCTGCTGCGAGATGCTGGGAAGCTGGAAGTGAATACTGTACAGGCAGTCCCCGGGTTACGTACAAGATAGGGTCCGGAGGTTTGTTCTTAAGTCGGATTTGTATGTAAGTCGAAACTGTATATTTTATAATTGTAGATCCGGACAAAAAAAATTTTGGCCCCAGTGACAACTGGAGTTTAAACATTTTTTGCTGTAATGGGACCGAGGATTATCAATAAAGCTTCATTACAGACTCCTTACAGATGATTATTGCAGTCTGGGACTATAGTAAAGCATTCAGAAAGCTTCACCAGTGGTCAGAGGGGTCTGTCTGTAACTATGGGTTGTCTGTAAGTCGGGTGTCCTTAAGTAGGGGACCGTCTGTACTTGGAATACGGACCTATAACTGTGGCCCTTTTGCAACATCCCCCACCAGGGCCTAGCCTTTCCTTGAAACCTGAAGGCAGCCGGAGCCCAGAATACCGGAGTGGCTGGCGGTTGGGGCCTAGTGCACGCTGTGGTCATGGTGCTTGGTATGGGGACCGGAGGGCTGTCCTACAGCCTGGCAGGTCTCCAGCAGGTGGTGTGAGCAAGAAATATGGAGGGAGAGGCTGATGTACTGGTTCTCCCTGGGCAACCCCTAAATGTCCCTAAAAACCCGTAAGATGAGTCCCTGGGTAATGGATGGGAAAGCCCTTGGTGGTAACAGTCATATCCAGGGATCAGACAGAGGCGACGTTGTGCAAATCAACTTACATTTCTTTATTGAAGAGGTTGCAGGCAACTGGCCTAAATGGTCAACAGCAGATATTAGAACTGTAGTGGTCGTGGAGAGGGTCCTGGTAGTAGATGCAGGCTGGGATGGAGCTGTGTCCAAACTGTGGAAGCTGCAGCTCTCTGTTAGAGTCTCCTGACTCTGGTCCTGGGATTAGTGTCAGTGCTGAAGGTGTGCTACACACTGTCTCTCTCTGCACTCAGACCATGTGCTAAGACTATGCCCTGTGGAAAGACCATGAGGTCTGGACATGTGCTCCCACTACACGAGGGTCAGGTGGTAGCACCTCTCCAATCACACTCCAGTTTACAATATATCTCAGATCACCGAGTCACGAAATAAATTCAGCTCCTTCCTTCCTTCCTTATCTTTGAGGCGAAGCAACTTGTCCTTCCTAGAGAGTAAGTGACATAGCCCGACGGGGGAATTATTATCCTCATCCAACTTCAAAGCCGGGGAGATATACCCAAAAATAATGTATGCACTCCATCCGCAATGCTGCCCAGAGTCGTGTTATTTCCTTCCTGAAGATTAGCCAACCTCTAACTGGTGAGTTATGATTCATGATTTATTAAAAGTTCCATAATCACAGGCTTTCATGTGAAAATGCTGCGTCTATATTATGTGCTCGGCTTAGTCATTAAGGGTAATGTATTCTGTGTGTCACACGCGACGGTCCTTCCGGCAGGCGCCGGAGGTGGCAACGTCTATCGCACCTTTTGACCATCTCAATTATCCTGATCTAAGACAGGATAAGGATGAGGTGCCAGGGAGTCTTCTCCGCAGCCTCCCCCCCCACCTCTTACACATCAATCAGTAGGGAATAAATTGAGCGAACTGATCTAACAACGTTAAATTTCCTCTTTTGCCATGGTCACCTTGCCATAAGAACTTTAGCTCAACAAAAAATACTTTCCAAGCCTGTGTAAAATATCTCACTTTTGCCAGAAGAAAACTGGAATAAATACATTGATGATTCCCACATTTATAGTATGCAGTAATAAATCTGTCCACCTACAGCCACCACTAGGGGGAGCTAAGTGCATAGGAATGAATACAATTTCTATGCAACTCAATGGAAAATGTAGAAATCTCTTTGTATTGAGCTTTTCTAGTGGCAGCTACATGAAAATGCACCAATTAAGCCCAGGAAGCCGGATAGGATCAGGAGGGGCTTCATAGAATGGTTTGTATTCATGTTAGGTATATAAATATTGTTGTTATTATTAGGTATAACTTTGGTGTTTTCATATCCGTTCATTCTCAAGGACTGAGGAGCCTTAGGAGAACTTTCTCCACTAATGATCCAGCTCCCAGGAGCTGAATGTGCATTTGTGCCGAATGTCGGAGGAGAGAGCCGCCGCCCAATAGGCACTTCTCCTACAGCCATAGCACTATCTCATCTGTAGCCACTCACTTTCCTAAATCCTCCATAAAGAGGTGAGAAAAAGATTATTCTTCAGCAAGTGCCATGGAGAAGCCAAGTATGCAGAACAGAGGGGACAAAGCCAAGAGACAAATCCAGGACAGACGTAAAAACTACTCTGTATTATTCTGCTTTAGAAATTTGGAGATGTAGCACGGTTGGGTTAGCAATATGACGAGTCACAGCTATAATTACTATAGGTGAAAAAGAGCAGCTGTACCAAGTCCAATGGCAGCATGAGGTCCCCTAACACAGACAACTCAACCCTATGAATATCCACACCATCAATAAGAGTCTAACTGTGCATGTGATCTGTGTGTTTGTCTGGTTGTCTACTCCTAGCATTTATACAGTATACAAGACAGCACAGTCTTGGTATGGGGACCGGAGGACTGACCTACAGCCTGGTAGGTCTCCAGCAGGTGGTGTGTGCAAGAAATATGGAGGGAGAGGCTAATGTACTGGTTCTCCCTGGGACAACCCCTAAATGTCCATAAAAACCTGTAAGATGAGTCCCTGGGTAATGGATGGGGAAGCTCGTGGTGGTAACAGTCATATCCAGAGATCAGACTGAGGCAATGTTGTGCAAATCAACTTACATTTCTTTATTGAAGAGGTCACGGGCAACGGGCCTAAATGGTCAACAGCAGATATTAGAACTGTAGTGGTCGTGGAGAGGGTCCTCAGGAATAGTGCACCAGCCTGGAAGTAGATGCAGGCTGGGATGGAGCTGTGTCCAAACTGTGGAAGCTGCAGCTCTGGATTAGAGTCTCCTGACTCTGGTCCTGGGATTAGGTTACGTGTCAGTACTGAAGGTGTGCTACACACTGTCTCTCTCTGCACTCAGACCATGTGCTAAGACTATGCCCTGTGGAAAGACCATGAGGTATGGACATGTGCTCCCACTGCATGAGGGTCAGGTGGTAGCACCTCTCCAATCACACTCCAGTTTACAATACAGCCAACTCATTGGTTAATTACTTACACATAAGGAAATATCTTCAGGCTGTAATTACTTAGTCTCTCATGTTACAGCTTCTGACATGGAGATGGAGACTTTCCCAACACCTACCTAACCCTTTGCACCAGCAGGGGTGTTGCCCTTTAGATCCTCCGTCGTGATACCATCGGAAGCTCAAAGGATTTCTCAAGTTTTTATTACTTCGATTTTTTTCATGCTGACTCCATCTTTCCACCAGGTGGCAATACACGACAGAGCCCAGAGCCTGGGAAAGTTTTTCTTCAGTCAGGAATCGTAATTACAAAGTTTGTAGGTAGATGTTACAATTTGTGACGAGGTTTGTAGTCATCACAGGAAAAGCTGCACGGAGGGAGTCGGGTTCTCCTGATACAAGAGCAACCAATGCAGAATATTAGATATTTTTGGGCGTTTTTGCCGTATGGAAGGAGCCGTCATTTTTTTTCAGGGAATTTTTTTTTATCATATATTGGTTTTAAAACTTCCCTGCCACATGTGTAATGGATTCTAGGACGGTCTTCCCAGATCCTAAGGTAGGCCACAATAAGATATATGATCTTCACTAAAATCTCTTTATTGATGGGTCTGAAGGCCTCCTACACCGATAGAAAAACAGATGTGGATGGCTGGTAAGTCGAGTGGTACAAGGTTATGTGACCTCTTCAACCCCACCACCTCCAGGCAAATTTCTCAGACTATAATGAGGATTTTATGAGGTTTTATACCGTATCTACAGGAATGATGGATCATGGGGGGTTCGACTATCTAACATAACCTACACTACCAAGGACTTCCCGGATCAGTAGAGAATCAATGGAGAACAGAATAATTTTCTCCTGGGACACCATTGATTTCTATTGGACCTCTGGGATTATTCAATTCTGTAAGTTCAAGACTGTACGTGCAGCTAAGTGGGACTTGTAATACCCAATCAACCCTTAATCCCTTATCCCGTGGAACTGAGACATAAACAGAGCACAAAGAATCACACATGAAGTCCTCAGAGCTAACAAAAAAACTGGTGTCAATATGAGCCCCACCCTCCATATTACCCAAGTCATTGAGCCTGCCTCCGAGGTGCCGAAACCTGGCATCTGCAGAAGCCATGGGATATTAGCCATCCCTGTCTCCAAGAGTAAAACCATAAGGTCCCCCACCATCATTCAGTCCAACTGTATTGACAACTCCCATAAATTTTCGATGACGCCATCCACACCGGGAAACGACTAACAAAATGCCTAAAAATAAGCGAGTGGATAGAAATGCTGCTTTTTGCGGCTAAAGAGAGATGGACTCATCTATACCTTGGACATCAGCCCCTCTCTCCAATTATCCCATCACACAGATGACATCTTTATTAGAGATGAGTGGACCAGATGTCCGGGCTTGGATGCGGGACCTAGACATAATGCCGGATTGGCGGTCAAACAGCCTTGCTAATTAGGGCCAGAGCTCTACAACCTCTCTTCGGGCCAGCCACCAGTGGAATGTAGTATTACACAGCTACGAACCATGAAATACAAGCATGACAAGAGTCCATAAGAGTCTCAGAGTTACCGTGTCCTCCAAGCCTCACAGTTGCCCCCAGGATGTCTACATGTCCTTAATGCTATCTAAAGTTACAAAAACTAAATCTAGACCAGACATACAAGGACCAGGCCACTGCAGAACCCCAGTGGAAAATATTAAGAGTATGTATTCTGAAGACCAAACTTGTCTAGGTATTCGAGGGGTTAAGAGAATGTCCTACAATTACTGTCTTTTATATGATCACCTACATAGCAGCTCGCCAGGCCCTCCAGAAAAATACTTGATTGGAAGCGTGCCCAAGTCATGACGCATTTCCCTACCATCATGTAGTCAGGTTTCTCATTCCGCAGCCTAAAACACTGATCGGTCGAATAAAAGGAGCAATCAACTTGTACCATAGGTTGTGCCTCCTGCCGAGCCGCATCTGAAAAGGCTTCCGAGTCGTGAAATAATGATACATTCAGATGCTCATGTGGGGTAAATGCCCTCTTGGAAAATACAGGTCTAAATAAAAACCTCATCATTACCAAACATGACTAGAGGCTCTTTACTGATATTAGGACCTCTGATCCGTCCAACCAAATTGCAGTTACATAATGGATGCTAATTGAAATTGATAGTTTAGACATTTTTTGTAAAAAAAAATATATATTTATTTCACCTGTAACCTGGCCCCCGAAAATTTTTGTTTCCAACTCTGTATGTTCTCCTAATATGACTAACTCAACCCAAACTCAAATCAACCTTACTTTAATAGACTATAAGCATCACCTTCGAACCCCGTGTGTAAATCCCAACACCCCCACACTACATTACAATGAGGCTTCTCCATAGGAGAAGACCATCAGACGGTCAACAAGTCATAAGATGCCTACCACCACAGGAGAAATTCCATAATGTAGGAATGCAGAACGATTTGCCACTTCACATGGCTGTACACTGAGCAAACAGTAAATGCTGGGAGATTTCAGCTCTGAAGTCCACTTGAATGTAAATAGATAAGGATGAAATAGATAAGCTGAAGATGCCTGGTTCTGAGATGGTCCATGACTGCTAACACAAACATGGAATTATTGATGATGATTCAATCATCGTAATTTACTTTCTTTAGAATTTCCATGGAGTTTTTTGTCGTCTGCATCTGAGTTTCCATGGGAACGAGTATTGCGTGAAAATGAGTCTGAGAGCTGCAGGGTGGTTGGTAATCACAGGAGTAATTAATATGTTAATTAATACAGAAAGAACTTGTGGACCTCCTGCCATTCACATCCTTACGACGTGTTCCTCCTTGGCTCTTCTCTCCTACTTCTCTTTAGGATCTGTAGCTCGTGATCTCAGCTTGCTTAATCATTGACCTCATCTGATAGCTCCAACCTTCTAAAATGTCGGAAAATGAAAGTCAAGGATATAAAATCTAAAGTTCATATCAATGTAGGGAAAAAAAACTGCGAAAACTTCTAAGAAGCTTCCCGACCTAGAAACTGTCAGGTACCTTAAGTAATTTCTCCATCTTTGAATCATGGAATTCTCATTATTGGACCTGGTTTCCCAAATGGTGGGTCAAAGGGACCAAGGCTTCATCCAAGAGCGTTATGTGCAAGCCAGGTCTCCTCCATAATGAAGACAACTCTCTATTGCCACCAATCTGTATCTAGTCTATGGATGTTGTCTATTGCAAGGCACTCGCTGGTGGGTCCCACCATGAACATTCAATAGTAAACCCTTGTGGAGCCAGAAGGACCCACTAGGTCTCTTGTATTCCACATGGATCTTAGCCCCAGTGTCAAATAAGGAACCTCCTTTTCTAAAGAGGAGCACCAAGGTTGAAGAGTGGTGAGGAACCTGATGGCCACACACAAAATCCCCCCCCTAGGCCTTTTAGGGGTCTATCCTGAAAGAGAATTTATGCCAATACAGAGACCGGTCATCCTTTCTCGTCTTTAGTAGAGAACCTCACTGATTGGCTGGATGAGATTTCTTTGATGCAGCTTACAATAGGTACTTTTCTCCTCGCAGAGGTTTATTGATGTAGGAAGCTTTACTTGAAACGTCCTTGGGGGGGGGGGAGGTATGCAAATTAGCTCTTTTCAAGAGAAAAATACTATCTCACTATTGGCTCCCTTGCTTGGCTACCCTGTGTGCCCAACTAATTAAAGATGCCTGAAACATAACGGCAGACAACACAGATGGATCCCATTAAAAGGACCTTGAGAGGTATTCTGAAGGTGTCTTACTCAACCAAACAGTACCAAGTAGCTATTCTGTGTGTTCAACCCTTGATAGAGACTGAAACCTAAGGGTATTCCCTCTGAGAGGTTAAGGAGTAGTGTTATTGGTTGTCAGGTTCATTGCTCCCTCATGCAGCCCCAGACATTGTCTACAGAGAAGACAAACTCATTGAGACCAAGGAGACAGAGAAGATTTATATTCTGCAGAGCTGAGACAATCTCTCGTCTTATGGAAGAAAAACCCTTTGAACAGCGAATGCAAGAAACGGCTAATGGAGAAATGGTCACGGTTTTCAGCTCTAAAGCCCATGTCAGAAGCTCCTTGAGGTCACGTGTCTAGGTTTTGGTGGTTGGTCCCTCACCTTGTGATGGTTTTGTTTCTTCTCTAGTGTAGATGTCCACCATTAGAGGACCCCACCATCCTGTCTTTGTAGGTCTCACCACCAGCCAGTCTCTGTAGGTCTCACCACCACCCAGTCTCTGTAGGTCTCACCACCACCCAGTCTCTGTAGGTCTCACCACCAGCCAGTTTCTGTAGGTCTCACCACCAGCCAGTCTCTGTAGGTCTCACCACAAGCCAGTCTCTGTAGGTCTCATATCTCAGATCACCGAGTCACGAAATAAATTCAGCTCCTTCCTTCCTTCCTTATCTTTGAGGCGAAGCAACTTGTCCTTCCTAGAGAGTAAGTGACATAGCCCGACGGGGGAATTATTATCCTCATCCAACTTCAAAGCCGGGGAGATATACCCAAAAATAATGTATGCACTCCATCCGCAATGCTGCCCAGAGTCGTGTTATTTCCTTCCTGAAGATTAGCCAACCTCTAACTGGTGAGTTATGATTCATGATTTATTAAAAGTTCCATAATCACAGGCTTTCATGTGAAAATGCTGCGTCTATATTATGTGCTCGGCTTAGTCATTAAGGGTAATGTATTCTGTGTGTCACACGCGACGGTCCTTCCGGCAGGCGCCGGAGGTGGCAACGTCTATCGCACCTTTTGACCATCTCAATTATCCTGATCTAAGACAGGATAAGGATGAGGTGCCAGGGAGTCTTCTCCGCAGCCTCCCCCCCCACCTCTTACACATCAATCAGTAGGGAATAAATTGAGCGAACTGATCTAACAACGTTAAATTTCCTCTTTTGCCATGGTCACCTTGCCATAAGAACTTTAGCTCAACAAAAAATACTTTCCAAGCCTGTGTAAAATATCTCACTTTTGCCAGAAGAAAACTGGAATAAATACATTGATGATTCCCACATTTATAGTATGCAGTAATAAATCTGTCCACCTACAGCCACCACTAGGGGGAGCTAAGTGCATAGGAATGAATACAATTTCTATGCAACTCAATGGAAAATGTAGAAATCTCTTTGTATTGAGCTTTTCTAGTGGCAGCTACATGAAAATGCACCAATTAAGCCCAGGAAGCCGGATAGGATCAGGAGGGGCTTCATAGAATGGTTTGTATTCATGTTAGGTATATAAATATTGTTGTTATTATTAGGTATAACTTTGGTGTTTTCATATCCGTTCATTCTCAAGGACTGAGGAGCCTTAGGAGAACTTTCTCCACTAATGATCCAGCTCCCAGGAGCTGAATGTGCATTTGTGCCGAATGTCGGAGGAGAGAGCCGCCGCCCAATAGGCACTTCTCCTACAGCCATAGCACTATCTCATCTGTAGCCACTCACTTTCCTAAATCCTCCATAAAGAGGTGAGAAAAAGATTATTCTTCAGCAAGTGCCATGGAGAAGCCAAGTATGCAGAACAGAGGGGACAAAGCCAAGAGACAAATCCAGGACAGACGTAAAAACTACTCTGTATTATTCTGCTTTAGAAATTTGGAGATGTAGCACGGTTGGGTTAGCAATATGACGAGTCACAGCTATAATTACTATAGGTGAAAAAGAGCAGCTGTACCAAGTCCAATGGCAGCATGAGGTCCCCTAACACAGACAACTCAACCCTATGAATATCCACACCATCAATAAGAGTCTAACTGTGCATGTGATCTGTGTGTTTGTCTGGTTGTCTACTCCTAGCATTTATACAGTATACAAGACAGCACAGTCTTGGTATGGGGACCGGAGGACTGACCTACAGCCTGGTAGGTCTCCAGCAGGTGGTGTGTGCAAGAAATATGGAGGGAGAGGCTAATGTACTGGTTCTCCCTGGGACAACCCCTAAATGTCCATAAAAACCTGTAAGATGAGTCCCTGGGTAATGGATGGGGAAGCTCGTGGTGGTAACAGTCATATCCAGAGATCAGACTGAGGCAATGTTGTGCAAATCAACTTACATTTCTTTATTGAAGAGGTCACGGGCAACGGGCCTAAATGGTCAACAGCAGATATTAGAACTGTAGTGGTCGTGGAGAGGGTCCTCAGGAATAGTGCACCAGCCTGGAAGTAGATGCAGGCTGGGATGGAGCTGTGTCCAAACTGTGGAAGCTGCAGCTCTGGATTAGAGTCTCCTGACTCTGGTCCTGGGATTAGGTTACGTGTCAGTACTGAAGGTGTGCTACACACTGTCTCTCTCTGCACTCAGACCATGTGCTAAGACTATGCCCTGTGGAAAGACCATGAGGTATGGACATGTGCTCCCACTGCATGAGGGTCAGGTGGTAGCACCTCTCCAATCACACTCCAGTTTACAATACAGCCAACTCATTGGTTAATTACTTACACATAAGGAAATATCTTCAGGCTGTAATTACTTAGTCTCTCATGTTACAGCTTCTGACATGGAGATGGAGACTTTCCCAACACCTACCTAACCCTTTGCACCAGCAGGGGTGTTGCCCTTTAGATCCTCCGTCGTGATACCATCGGAAGCTCAAAGGATTTCTCAAGTTTTTATTACTTCGATTTTTTTCATGCTGACTCCATCTTTCCACCAGGTGGCAATACACGACAGAGCCCAGAGCCTGGGAAAGTTTTTCTTCAGTCAGGAATCGTAATTACAAAGTTTGTAGGTAGATGTTACAATTTGTGACGAGGTTTGTAGTCATCACAGGAAAAGCTGCACGGAGGGAGTCGGGTTCTCCTGATACAAGAGCAACCAATGCAGAATATTAGATATTTTTGGGCGTTTTTGCCGTATGGAAGGAGCCGTCATTTTTTTTCAGGGAATTTTTTTTTATCATATATTGGTTTTAAAACTTCCCTGCCACATGTGTAATGGATTCTAGGACGGTCTTCCCAGATCCTAAGGTAGGCCACAATAAGATATATGATCTTCACTAAAATCTCTTTATTGATGGGTCTGAAGGCCTCCTACACCGATAGAAAAACAGATGTGGATGGCTGGTAAGTCGAGTGGTACAAGGTTATGTGACCTCTTCAACCCCACCACCTCCAGGCAAATTTCTCAGACTATAATGAGGATTTTATGAGGTTTTATACCGTATCTACAGGAATGATGGATCATGGGGGGTTCGACTATCTAACATAACCTACACTACCAAGGACTTCCCGGATCAGTAGAGAATCAATGGAGAACAGAATAATTTTCTCCTGGGACACCATTGATTTCTATTGGACCTCTGGGATTATTCAATTCTGTAAGTTCAAGACTGTACGTGCAGCTAAGTGGGACTTGTAATACCCAATCAACCCTTAATCCCTTATCCCGTGGAACTGAGACATAAACAGAGCACAAAGAATCACACATGAAGTCCTCAGAGCTAACAAAAAAACTGGTGTCAATATGAGCCCCACCCTCCATATTACCCAAGTCATTGAGCCTGCCTCCGAGGTGCCGAAACCTGGCATCTGCAGAAGCCATGGGATATTAGCCATCCCTGTCTCCAAGAGTAAAACCATAAGGTCCCCCACCATCATTCAGTCCAACTGTATTGACAACTCCCATAAATTTTCGATGACGCCATCCACACCGGGAAACGACTAACAAAATGCCTAAAAATAAGCGAGTGGATAGAAATGCTGCTTTTTGCGGCTAAAGAGAGATGGACTCATCTATACCTTGGACATCAGCCCCTCTCTCCAATTATCCCATCACACAGATGACATCTTTATTAGAGATGAGTGGACCAGATGTCCGGGCTTGGATGCGGGACCTAGACATAATGCCGGATTGGCGGTCAAACAGCCTTGCTAATTAGGGCCAGAGCTCTACAACCTCTCTTCGGGCCAGCCACCAGTGGAATGTAGTATTACACAGCTACGAACCATGAAATACAAGCATGACAAGAGTCCATAAGAGTCTCAGAGTTACCGTGTCCTCCAAGCCTCACAGTTGCCCCCAGGATGTCTACATGTCCTTAATGCTATCTAAAGTTACAAAAACTAAATCTAGACCAGACATACAAGGACCAGGCCACTGCAGAACCCCAGTGGAAAATATTAAGAGTATGTATTCTGAAGACCAAACTTGTCTAGGTATTCGAGGGGTTAAGAGAATGTCCTACAATTACTGTCTTTTATATGATCACCTACATAGCAGCTCGCCAGGCCCTCCAGAAAAATACTTGATTGGAAGCGTGCCCAAGTCATGACGCATTTCCCTACCATCATGTAGTCAGGTTTCTCATTCCGCAGCCTAAAACACTGATCGGTCGAATAAAAGGAGCAATCAACTTGTACCATAGGTTGTGCCTCCTGCCGAGCCGCATCTGAAAAGGCTTCCGAGTCGTGAAATAATGATACATTCAGATGCTCATGTGGGGTAAATGCCCTCTTGGAAAATACAGGTCTAAATAAAAACCTCATCATTACCAAACATGACTAGAGGCTCTTTACTGATATTAGGACCTCTGATCCGTCCAACCAAATTGCAGTTACATAATGGATGCTAATTGAAATTGATAGTTTAGACATTTTTTGTAAAAAAAAATATATATTTATTTCACCTGTAACCTGGCCCCCGAAAATTTTTGTTTCCAACTCTGTATGTTCTCCTAATATGACTAACTCAACCCAAACTCAAATCAACCTTACTTTAATAGACTATAAGCATCACCTTCGAACCCCGTGTGTAAATCCCAACACCCCCACACTACATTACAATGAGGCTTCTCCATAGGAGAAGACCATCAGACGGTCAACAAGTCATAAGATGCCTACCACCACAGGAGAAATTCCATAATGTAGGAATGCAGAACGATTTGCCACTTCACATGGCTGTACACTGAGCAAACAGTAAATGCTGGGAGATTTCAGCTCTGAAGTCCACTTGAATGTAAATAGATAAGGATGAAATAGATAAGCTGAAGATGCCTGGTTCTGAGATGGTCCATGACTGCTAACACAAACATGGAATTATTGATGATGATTCAATCATCGTAATTTACTTTCTTTAGAATTTCCATGGAGTTTTTTGTCGTCTGCATCTGAGTTTCCATGGGAACGAGTATTGCGTGAAAATGAGTCTGAGAGCTGCAGGGTGGTTGGTAATCACAGGAGTAATTAATATGTTAATTAATACAGAAAGAACTTGTGGACCTCCTGCCATTCACATCCTTACGACGTGTTCCTCCTTGGCTCTTCTCTCCTACTTCTCTTTAGGATCTGTAGCTCGTGATCTCAGCTTGCTTAATCATTGACCTCATCTGATAGCTCCAACCTTCTAAAATGTCGGAAAATGAAAGTCAAGGATATAAAATCTAAAGTTCATATCAATGTAGGGAAAAAAAACTGCGAAAACTTCTAAGAAGCTTCCCGACCTAGAAACTGTCAGGTACCTTAAGTAATTTCTCCATCTTTGAATCATGGAATTCTCATTATTGGACCTGGTTTCCCAAATGGTGGGTCAAAGGGACCAAGGCTTCATCCAAGAGCGTTATGTGCAAGCCAGGTCTCCTCCATAATGAAGACAACTCTCTATTGCCACCAATCTGTATCTAGTCTATGGATGTTGTCTATTGCAAGGCACTCGCTGGTGGGTCCCACCATGAACATTCAATAGTAAACCCTTGTGGAGCCAGAAGGACCCACTAGGTCTCTTGTATTCCACATGGATCTTAGCCCCAGTGTCAAATAAGGAACCTCCTTTTCTAAAGAGGAGCACCAAGGTTGAAGAGTGGTGAGGAACCTGATGGCCACACACAAAATCCCCCCCCTAGGCCTTTTAGGGGTCTATCCTGAAAGAGAATTTATGCCAATACAGAGACCGGTCATCCTTTCTCGTCTTTAGTAGAGAACCTCACTGATTGGCTGGATGAGATTTCTTTGATGCAGCTTACAATAGGTACTTTTCTCCTCGCAGAGGTTTATTGATGTAGGAAGCTTTACTTGAAACGTCCTTGGGGGGGGGGGAGGTATGCAAATTAGCTCTTTTCAAGAGAAAAATACTATCTCACTATTGGCTCCCTTGCTTGGCTACCCTGTGTGCCCAACTAATTAAAGATGCCTGAAACATAACGGCAGACAACACAGATGGATCCCATTAAAAGGACCTTGAGAGGTATTCTGAAGGTGTCTTACTCAACCAAACAGTACCAAGTAGCTATTCTGTGTGTTCAACCCTTGATAGAGACTGAAACCTAAGGGTATTCCCTCTGAGAGGTTAAGGAGTAGTGTTATTGGTTGTCAGGTTCATTGCTCCCTCATGCAGCCCCAGACATTGTCTACAGAGAAGACAAACTCATTGAGACCAAGGAGACAGAGAAGATTTATATTCTGCAGAGCTGAGACAATCTCTCGTCTTATGGA
Organism: Engystomops pustulosus; assembly: GCA_019512145.1. Lineage (NCBI taxonomy): Eukaryota > Metazoa > Chordata > Amphibia > Anura > Leptodactylidae > Engystomops > Engystomops pustulosus. Next base: position 5,806 of record WNYA01000300.1, on the reverse strand, counting down.
AGAAAAACCCTTTGAACAGCGAATGCAAGAAACGGCTAATGGAGAAATGGTCACGGTTTTCAGCTCTAAAGCCCATGTCAGAAGCTCCTTGAGGTCACGTGTCTAGGTTTTGGTGGTTGGTCCCTCACCTTGTGATGGTTTTGTTTCTTCTCTAGTGTAGATGTCCACCATTAGAGGACCCCACCATCCTGTCTTTGTAGGTCTCACCACCAGCCAGTCTCTGTAGGTCTCACCACCACCCAGTCTCTGTAGGTCTCACCACCACCCAGTCTCTGTAGGTCTCACCACCAGCCAGTTTCTGTAGGTCTCACCACCAGCCAGTCTCTGTAGGTCTCACCACAAGCCAGTCTCTGTAGGTCTCATGGGTCAAAGGGACCAAGGCTTCATCCAAGAGCGTTATGTGCAAGCCGAGTCTCCTCCTGAATGAAGACAACTCTCTATTGCCACCAATCTGTATCTAGTCTATGGATGTTGTCTATTGCAAGGCACTCGCTGGTGGGTCCCACCATGAGCATTCAATAGTAAACCCTTGTGGAGCCAGAAGGACCCACCAGGTCTCATGTATTCCACATGGATCTTAGCCCCAGTGTCAAATAAGGAACCATAAAGGTGCTTCCTTTTCTAAAGAGGAGCACCAAGGTTGCAGAGTGGTGAGGAACCTGATGGCCACACACAAAATCCCCCCCTAGGCCTTTAGGGGTCTATCCTGAAAGAGAATTTATGCCAATACAGAGACCGTTCATCCTTTCTCGTCTTTAGTAGAGAACCTTACTGATTGGCTGGATGAGATTTCTTTGATGCAGCTTACAATAGGTACTTTTCTCCTTGCAGAAGTTTATTGATGTAGGAAGCTTTACTTGAAATGTCCTTGGGGGGGAAAAGGTATGCAAATTAGCCCTTTTCAAGAGAAAAATACTATCTCACTATTGGCTCCCTTGGGTGGCTAACATAACGGCAGACAACAAAGCTGGATCCCATAAAAAGGACCTTGAGATGTATTCTGAAGTTGTCTTACTCAACCAAACAGTACCAAGTAGCTACTCTGTGTGTTCAACCCTTGATAGAGACTGAAACCTAAGGGTATTCCCTCTGAGAGGTTAAGGAGTAGTGTTATTGGTTGTCAGGTTCATTGCTCCCTCATGCAGCCCCAGACATTGTCTACAGAGAAGACAAACTCATTGAGACCAAGGAGACAGAGAAGATTTATATTCTGCAGAGCTGAGACAATCTCTCGTCTTATGGAAGAAAAACCCTTTGAACAGCGAATGCAAGAAACGGCTAATGGAGAAATGGTCACGGTTTTCAGCTCTAAAGCCCATGTCAGAAGCTCCTTGAGGTCACGTGTCTAGGTTTTGGTGGTTGGTCCCTCACCTTGTGATGGTTTTGTTTCTTCTCTAGTGTAGATGTCCACCATTAGAGGACCCCACCATCCAGTCTTTGTAGGTCTCACCACCAGCCAGTCTTTGTAGGTCTCACCACCAGCATCCAGTCTCTGTAGGTCTCACCAGCATCCAGTCTCTGTTGGTCTCACCAGCATCCAGTCTCTGTTGGTCTCACCAGCATCCAGTCTCTGTTGGTCTCACCAGCATCCAGTCTCTGTAGGTCTCACCAGCATCCAGTCTCTGTAGGTCTCACCAGCATCCAGGTCTCCTGTATTCCACCATCATCCCGTCGCTGTAGGTCCTCACCAACCAGCCGAGTCATCTTGTAGGTCTCACCACATCCAGTGTCTCGTAGGTCTCACCAGCATCCAGTCCTCTGTAGGTCTCACCAGAATCCAGTCTATGTAGGTTCTCACCAGCACAGTCTATGTAGGTTTCTCACCACATCCATCTCTGTGGTCTCACCAGCCATCTCAGTCTCTGTAATGGTCTCCACCAGCATCCAGTCTTGTTTGGCTCTCACCAGCATCCAGTCTCTGTGGTCTCACCACATCCCGTCTTGTATGTCTCACCAGCATCGCAGGTCTCTCGTAGGTCTCACCAGCATCCAGTCTCTGTAGGTCCACCCCGCATCCATCTCTGATATGTCCCAACGCATCCAGTCTCTGTAGGTCTCACCCCACCCCTTCCCTCGTAGGTATCTCAGTGCCACACCCCGGCTCTCTGTAGGTCTTCACCACACCCATTCCTTCTGTAGGGTGCTCACACACCAACCAGTTCTCTGTAGGTCTCACCACCACCCAGTACCTCTTGTAGAGTCTCACTAGCATTCCGAGTCGTCTGTAGGTCTCACCACCAACCCAGTTCCTCTGCAGGGCTCACCACCAACCCCGTCTCTGTAGGTCTCATCCACCACCCATCCTGTTGGTCTCTTACCACCACCAGCCAGTCTCCCTGTAGAGTTCTCACTAGCATCTCTAGTCTCTCGTTAGGTCCCTCACGCCACACCCCAGCCTTTGTAGGTCTCAGCTCACCGAGGCCAGGACACCTGTAGGTCTCACCACCAGCCAGTTCTCTGTAGGTCTCACCACGCAGCCAGCCTCTGTAGAGTCACACTAGCATGCCCAGTCTTCTGGCTAGTGTCATCACCTAGCATCCGTCTCTGTAGGTCTCACCAGCATCCAGTCTCTGTAGGTCTCGACCACCACCCAGTCTCTGTAGGTCCTCCCACCACCCGGTCCTCTGTAGTCTCACCACATCCAAGTCCCTCTACGTAGGTCTCACACCACCTACCCAGTCTCCTCAGGTCTCCCACCCCCAGTCCTGTAGGTCTCACCACCACCCAGTCCCTGTTGGTCTCACCACCACCAGCTTCCTTTAGATGTCACTATCATCCAGTCTCCTGTAGGTCTCACCGACGCACCCATCTTTGTAGGTCTTCAACTCACATCCATCCGCTTGTTCTCACCACCAGCCAGCCTCTGTAGATCCACTAGCATCCAGTCTCTGTAGTCTCACCACTCACCAGCATCCATTCTCTGTAGTCTCACCATCACATCCTCTTTATTCTCACACCACCCATCTCTGTAGGTCTCACCACCACCCGTCTCTGTAGTGTCTCAACACCCACCCAGTCTCTTTAGGTCTCACCACAACCCAGTCTCGTAGGTCTCAACCACCACCCGTCGCTTGTAGTCTCAAACCCCACCCCGTCTCTGTAGGTCCACCACCACCACAGTCTCTGTAGTCTCACCAGCATCCGGTCTCTGTAAGGTCCACCAGCATTCCGGGTCTCTTAGGTCTCACCCACCACCCATAGGTTTGCAGCCGACCAGTAATCTTCGGGACCAAAAGAGAACAGACTGTTCTACAGATGGAGATTTGGCTTGTTTTTGCGACCAACGTACCGACTTATTTGTTGTATATTTGCTGACACTATAGACAACTAATCTCTTCTTTTCTAGAGAGACAATTTGCATATTCCTCACCCTGTGATCTGCCTCGAAGATCCATTTCAAACCTCTGGATTTCCCTTTGTGACTGAATGGCAGACTTCCCGTTCGACTTTGAAAAACTATACGACCTACATCTGTCTTCTGCTTCCACCGGTGATACTTTTGTGCAGTAGTCGCTGGGAGACAACGAGACATGTGCTTCTATGTTAACTAGCAAAGCGTTGCCCATAAATTATCCCCTATTACAGACATCGATGGAGATGATGGAAAAGCGCACTGTTCCCCATTTCTCATAAGGTGAGCGTAAATCACCGTATAAAGAACATGGCGTCCAAGATCTTAAAAGATGGGCGACAGATTGCATTGCTACGGCGCTAAGTTGTCGCTGTGTAATGGACGGTGCTGCTTACGGGCTGCGGAGCCGAGGACCGTGTCCGATTCTATTCGCATTAGTCACTTGTCCTTCTTAGCACTTTACTGGCTGGGTATCTGCTCCTTCTTCAGAGTCCCCGCTGAGTACAAAGGATTTTCCTTCGATGACGGGATGTTGTCTCGCGCAGCAGAACATAACTCTGCTCCATCTCATGCACTGTTTCCCTCCTACTGATGCCAGACACTTTCTGTTTGTTAATAGAAATTAACACAGTAAAGTATGGGGGGGGGGTCGTATCGGTGACTCACCACTAGCGGCCTCGGTGGAGCGACAGAGAGAGAGAGTGAGATTGGTATATCGGTATGAGTCCACATAGCCCGAACACATATGGCAACCCACTAAATGTGCATAATGTGTGTGTCGCATCTGCCCCAACAACTAAACCAATGTGCTCCCTCCCCCCAAAATCTGCATAAGGTGCTTCTCATTACCTTCATAACACCGTATAATGTACAATATACAAAGATGTCATATGAATCATGACAGGCTAGCACAGTACTACTACTCCGTATCCTGTATTATGGGCCACAGCACAGTACTATTACTCCGTATCCTGTTATATGGGCCACTGCACTAGTACTACTACTACTATCCCTTATAGATGCCACTGCACATACTTACTAACTCCTCTCCTGTATATATGGCACAGCACATGACTACTCTCCTATCCTGTATACAGTCTCTGTAGGTCTCACCACCTCCCAGTCTCTGTAGGTCTCACCAGCATCCAGTCTCTGTAGTTCTCACCACCACCCAGTCTCTGTAGGTCTAAGCCACCACCCAGTCTCTGTAGGTCTCACCACCACCCAGTAGGTTGCAGCCGACCAGTAATCTAATCTGGACAAAAGAGAACAGATGTCTACAGATGGAGATTTGGTTTGACCAACGTACCGACTTATTTGTGGTATATTGCTGACACTATAGACAAATCTCTTCTTTCTAGAGGAGAGCAAATTTGCATATTCTCCCATGTGATCTGCCTCGAAGACCCATTTCAACATCTGGATTTCCACTATTGTGACTGAATGGAAGACTTCCCGTCTACTTGGAAAAACATAACGACCTACATCTGCTCCACCGGTGATGATTTGTGACAATGAGTCGCTGTGGATACAAACGAGAACAGGTGCTTCTATGTATAACTTACAAAGCGTTGCCTAGAATGATCCCCTATTACAGACACGAAGGAGATGAGGACAAGCGCGACTGTCCCCATTCATCATAATGGAGCGTAATCACCGTATAATGAAACAATGGAGCAAAGATCTTAAAAGATGGCGAAAGATTCATTGAGAGTGGCGTTAAGTCGCTGTGTAATGGACGGTCGCGCTGACGTGGGCTGCGGAGCCGAGGACCGTGTCCGATTCTGCATTAGTCACTTCTTGCATTTACTGGCTGGGATCTGCTCATTCTTCAGAGTCCCCGCTGAGTACAAAGGATTTTCCTTCGATAAGACGGGATGTTGTCTCAGCGCAGCAGAACATAACTCTGCTCCATCTCATTGTCACTTGTTTCCCTCCTACTGATGCCAGACACTTTCTGTGTGTTAATAGAAGATTAACACAGTAAAGTGATGGGGGGGGGTAGTCGGTGACTCACAACTGCGGCTCGGAGGGAGCGACAGAGAGAGAGAGAGAGAGAGAGAGAGAGAGAGAGAGAGAGACTGTGTATATACTGTACTGAGTCACAGCCATAACACATATGGCACCCACAAAATGTGCAGAATGTGTGTGTGCATCTGCCCCAACAATAACACATATGTGCTCCCCAATTACATTCATAACACGTATAATGTACAATATACAAAGATGTCATATGAATCATGATCTGGTATCCAAAATTCTGGACACAACAGAATACTACTACTCCTATCCTGTATATATGGACACAGCACAGTACTACTACTCCTATCCTGTATATATGGGCACAGCGCAGTACTACTACTCCTAACCTGTATATATGGACATAGCACAGTACTACTACTCCTACCCTGTATATATGAGCACAGCACAGTACTACTACTCCTATCCTGTATA
>WNYA01000299.1:171719-194878 GCA_019512145.1 Engystomops pustulosus | reverse complement strand
TACACAGCGAGCTGCCATGTCCTGTGTGTCCTGACACCTTTCTATCATAGCCAGCAGTGGTCAGGGGTCAGCATGGGCGCTCTGACCCTTCTGTGACTACACCCCCATACACAGTGTCCTGTGTGTCCTGACACCTTTCTATCATAGCCAGCAGTGGTCAGGGGTCAGCATGGGCGCTCTGACCCTTCTGTGACTACACCCCCCATACACAGCGAGCTGCCATGTCCTGTGTCCTGACACCTTTCTATCATAGCCAGCAGTGGTCAGGGGTCAGCAGTGGTCAGGGGTCAGCAGTGGTCAGGGGTCAGCAGTGGTCAGGGGTCAGCATGGGCTGTGAATGTTTTTCCAGAATGATCCGGCATCTTGTGGTTCAGTTCCAGTGTTGTTGATGCTTCATTCACTCGTTGTATATGTGACATAAGATTGGAAATAAATAGCGCCGTCTCGCCCAGGAAACGATGGCGACCACTGTGCTGCTATGAATCATGGGACGGGGTCAAAGAGAATGGAGGATAAAGGACGTGGACTCATTTACTGCTAAGAGAAATCGCACACAGTCTGCGGGAAGAGCCGGGGACGTGCAGCGTCCATTGTGTAGGGATGAATGTACCTGCGGATGTTGGGGGGATGTGTCTGCCGCTCATTCATCTTATACCTTGTGTCCCATCTTCTGATCAGTCGCTGTATAATAGATGTATAGAAGCTATAGATATGGTATATAATATGGTATATGGGAGCGGATCACTAACGATCACATCACGTCATCACCCGTCTATGGCTGGGAGGAACACGAAAAAGAGACCCTGCGCAGGAGGTGGGCGGCGCACAGAGTTATTATATGCGATGTACAGGCAGGTTACAGACTAATTATAATGTGGGGGATCTCCAGGGCAGTGCATTCCGGAGAAGTGGTGCAGCATGAGAAAAGTAATAGGTGGAGAGGGAGGGTCGGATCATGGAGGATGCTTGTCAGTGGAGAGCCAGATAGAGGAAGCTGCAATATTGTGGGGAGCTGCGTCAGTAACGGGGACAAGTGCAGCAACTTGCATAAGAAAACATCGCTGCAGGACGAGGCTCGGGAAGCAGGCTCTGGCTCGGGGAGCAGGCTCTGGCTCGGGGAGCAGGCTCTGTTCTGCTAGTGACTCTGACGCGATCCCAGATTATTCCTTCAGATCCATAATGACACCTCCATATTACGAGATTCCTGGAGATGTAGGGGTTATGAGAGCGGCCAATATGTTCCATCTATTCTCATTTTGGTGTCGCCTCGGGAATTTCTGTGTAATAGTCTGCGAGAACGTAGGAACAAGGGATGACTCTAATGAGAGAAGCTCATACAATCTCCGAGCGCAGCCATTGCAGTCACATTACAGACTCTGCCCTATTTCTCCTGACTCCATGTGAGAGTTTCACTGCATTTATCACTAGCGACAATTGCTGCACGCCGCACCGCAACGATCCGTAATACACAGCACTGCAAAGCGACTCCACATGTGTATAGGCCAAGAGCGAGGATCACAGGAGAAGACAACGGCAAATGGAAAGAGAGGGAGGGGCGGCTGGACTGGACAGACCCGAAGGAGGCAACGAGGCAGCTGGACTGGACAGACCCGAAGGAGGGGGACGGGGCGGCTGGACTGGACGGACTCGAAGGAGGGGGACGGGGCGGCTGGACTGGACTAGGAAAGGTGCTTCTGTCTTATAGGAAATAGTAATTTCTATATGAGGATCCTATAACTCAGAAAGACCTCTCCTACATGGGGCCTTCTCCCTGTATAATACATAGAAAAGGTCCTTCTGGGTCATGGGGGAAGATAGCAGACAAGGGACACAACAGCGCTCATAGGGTGATAACGTTGGTTCAGGGTATAGGATGTGGTTAGACAGTCGCTTACCTGGTTTAGTTGTGCTTAACCATAAGGCACAACTCTCGTATTGGCATATAGGGTCTTAATTGGGGTCGAGGTGCAGCCGGCGTATTGGGGTGTCCAGACACGAGGTGCTAGTTCGGCTGGAGTGATAGAGTCGGTATAGAGAGACCAAGAGCAGAAGGCGCACGACAAGACAGGATAATGGTTCCAAATAGGCTTTCCTTTTTATTGAATCGTCAAGGGTACACAGAGGATACACAACGCGTTTCGGGGGACTGTGGTCCCCTTTTTCAAGTGGATAAAAAATCTGTGGGTTGGCGAAGTACAAAAGGGTATATGTATATATATATATATATAAATAATTAATTAATTTATCTATCGACTGCCGACAGCCATGCGCCGCATTTACAGGTGATATTCAGGCGATATTCAGGCGAACGGCCTGCTTTGAACACTCTAATTTTTTCAAAGTAAACGCTTCGGGCCCCTGGGACACGCAGCGAAGCGCCACCACTTCCGACATGTCTTGAGGTGGTGGAGGTACATAGACGATGTGTTCCTCCTTTGGACCGCCTCCACCCAGGAACTTCTTGAATTCCATGAGTACCTGAATACAATTGATTCTGACATCAAATTCACGGTTGTTCATTCCACAGACATGGTACAATTTTTGGATGTCCAGGTCATACGTACTGACCAAGGCATCCTTACGGATTTATATACTAAACCGACTGACAGAAACACCATTCTACGATACGAAAGTAACCACCCTCGCTCCATGGTTAAGTCTTTGCCTTTAAGTCAATTCCTAAGGGTCAAAAGAATATCCTCAGATGACGCTAAATATCACAAGAATATTCAACAAATGGTCTCTAAATTTCGCCACCGGGGATACCCTGAAAGAATGATTAATAAAAATCTGAATACTGCACACAGCAAAAATCGGTACGAGCTGTTATCTTCTACCAGAAAGACAGAGCCTACTGCTAGGATCCCCTTTGTCACAACGTTTAACGACAATAGTGACAATATCACAAAAATCATACGAAAACATTGGCGCATTCTGGCCAGTGAACCGTCCGGTGTCCCCGAATTCAGTAATTCTCCACTACTGTCATACAGACGCTCTAAAAATATTAGAGATCGTCTGGTCAAATCAGACGTAGGTCCCCTTAGCAAATCCATTCAAAAAACCATCAGTGGACCAACGAAAAAGGGTTGCTTCCCTTGCCACTCATGTGTCAACTGTTCACATGTTATCAAAGGCGACACATTCACACACAATAACACGACCTATCGTATAAAATATTACCTGGATTGTACCAGTGAATTTGTGATATACAAACTGTCTTGCCCCTGTAACCTGGTTTATATTGGGGAAACCTCCCTCGATTTCAAAACCAGGTTCACACAACACCGATACACGATACGCAAACGAAGATTAGACCTCCCAGTCAGATGGCACTTTTCCGAAAAAGGCCATAAGGAGTCCCATCTTAAATTCCAACTAATTGACCACATCCCGATCCCTAGGAGAGGAGGCAACAGGGAATCCCTGCTAAGAAAAAGGGAACTTGAGTGGATCCACCGTCTCTAAACACTCCAACCCCATGGGCTAAATATTGAGTTCAATGTAACCAACATTACGTAAGGTGTCCAGATCGCTAGCCTGACTGTATGCCAGTTCTACCTGTCATGATGCTCCCGAGTTATATGTATATTTGTCTAGGGGAGAACCCCCTCCAGGTCTATGTATATATTTTATTCAATATGTAATTGTTTTCTTTTTTCTCCTTTTTTTTCTTAGATGCCTCTCTGGCAGTACCGATTGTCCCCATCCGTCCTTGAACTTTCAGTGTATGTCTGCTACCATCGATGACACCTTCCTCCAGTTTTGTTGAGGAGCAATTTTTATTATTTTTTTTATTATGTTGGGTTATTACCCTATAACTGTCCCACATATGCTTGATGGGACGATAAGCGACGGCACAAAAGAACTGCTAATTCGCGGCTCTTAAGTGCTCCGCTAGTCCCTCACCTTCACACTGACCATACACTGGTGGATAGTGTGAGCCCGATTCATAGCGTGGGTTCAGTTTTTCACACTTACCTGCTCTTCCGATCGGCTCCCTTAACCAATATGACCGCCGCCATCCTCTTTTGACTAGTGCGCATGCGCTAGTCGGTCCTGCGGGCCGGCTCCCGGCCTACTACATCTGATGCACTCTGCACTTCCGGTAGTCCGGACTATTATGGGCGCAACTCCTCTGTATCCCGGGAGACAGTGACAAGGAACGGTACCTTGTAGCAGACCTTTTGTTTACACTTGTTCAGATTGGCTCTCTATTGACGATGGGGCGGTCCTTACTCCAGAGGCTTCACTATTGTTTTTAACACACCGTACACTCACCAATTCACTTCTTTATCCACATCATGTATTATGTATACCTACTTGAAATGTAACACGTTTGTTTGCTCTGTAATATACTGTATATTCCCTTATATTGCACAAATATGTTGTTACCCAATCAGAATGTGGGTTGGCTATATATATGCAAATGCTGGCCACTTGTTTGTATGCTTGAAAAAGGTGGACACACCGAAACGTTGCACCCTTGAAATAAAGATCACCCAGCTTTGATTCACTATCGGAGTGCTGCTGCTTCACTTTTCATATTCATAGATATATAGATAGATAGAAGCGAGGCAGAGGGCACTGACAGGTCAATGAAGCGAGGCAGAGGGCATGGGCGCTCTGACCCCTCTGTGACTACACCCCCCATACACAGCGAGCTGCCATGTCCTGTGTGTCCTGACACCTTTCTATCATAGCCAGCAGTGGTCAGGGGTCAGCATGAGCGCTCTGAACACTCCGTGACTACACCCCGCATACACAGCGAGCTGCCATGTCCTGTGTGTCCTGACACCTTTCTATCATAGCCAGCAGTGGTCAGGGGTCAGGTGAGTCGGAGAAAACACGGGAGGACCCGCTTGAACCCTGTTGTACACTGGGTTTGATTGTCCATTAACGTTTCCTGTTTCCATGTGGTTTCATGGACTTCTCTTTTATCTCTTTGGGTTTGACACTCAGCTCCAGACTTTTATTATACCTTGGGTTTTCTTGTAACTCCCAGGTGGGGACTCACCCTCTTTCTCCTCCCCTTCACATTCCTGGCCTCCCTGCATATTTGTAGCTACCCCCTTTCCATACCTCCAGTGTCCCCGATTTACCCTCACGAGGTTGCCCTTTAACACCCTATAAAATTGGTTTAATGACGAGGCCCCCGCAGGAGGTGTCGAGGCGGCTGACAATCTTTTCCACACCTCGGGCTCATTGCACAAGGATAAATGATCTCAGGTTTTTGTCTTTATCTCTCGAGCCATCGCTGCCAGTAGCGCCATTGATTTACGCTTGACCGAAGGGGCCACAATACTGACATCTCATACCTACTCCTCCCACAGCCCCCTTCATGGGTTATATGTTACATAGGATCACACTTGGTCCATGATGATGTTCCTTTGGTGATGAAACCCCAGAGGGGTCATAATTTGCATACAGACTAAAAAAGTTATCATAAGGGCAGAATTAACTTCAGAAATGATTGAATTCTATGGGCCACCCATGACACTCTTCTTCCTTCCATTTGCCGATGGCCACCCCCTGAATTAATGGCCCGACCAATGCTTATAGCCTGAATATCCTGGTGAGCCCCCCCCATTGTATGTCAGGGGTCTGTCAGGTGTGATAAGGATGTTATTGCAGGCACAGGGGGTTTGTGCTGGATCAGGGATAATCCTCCTGTGTAAATCATTAGCAGTCGAATGTGGATAGGCCGATGATCTCACACGCTCCAGCGCCTCCAGGCATGATGACATTAACAGTCATGAAGATGATTACAAACCATGGAGGTAGAAGCTGCTGCCATAACGCAGCACGCCGGGACCCCCAAAGGGCACGACTCTTTGAAGTAGGAAGTGTCTGTGTGATTTAGGAGGAGGGGGAGCACACACAGGGGACCTGCATTCCCTTTGAGCTCCAATGATTACAGGAGTCTGAAGTAGAGAATGTTTTACCCTGAAGTAAACACAACGATCATTTTTGAACACAGTTTTTTTAACAAGTATTTTCATCCTGGGACGAACCCGTTCCTGCCCGGATGCTACAAAGTCTCCACCACAGCTTAATGAAAAAGACTTCTACGATTACGTTTCTACTATTTCGCCGAAGATCACCCCTACACAGCCGAGCTGCCATGTCCCTGTGTGTCCGGACATCTTTTCTCCTTTCTATCATAGCCAGCAGTGGTCAGGGGTCAGCATGGGCACTCTGTCCCCTCTGTGACTACACCCCCCATACACAGCGAGCTGCCATGTCCTGTGTGTCCTGACACCTTTCTATCATAGCCAGCAGTGGTAAGGGGTAAGAATGGGCACTCTGACCCCTCTGTGACTACAACCCCCATACACAGCGAGCTGCCATGTCCTGTGTGTCCTGACACCTTCCTATCATAGCCAGCAGTGGTCAGGGGTCAGCATGGGCGCTCTGTCCCCTCTGTGCCTACACCCCCCATACACAGCGAGCTGCCATGTCCTGTGTGTCCTGACACCTTTCTATCATAGCCAGCAGTGGTCAGGGGTCAGCATGGGTGCTCTGACCTATCTGTGACTACACCCCCCATACACAGCGAGCTGCCATGTCCTGTGTGTCCTGACACCTTTCTATCATAGCCAGCAGTGGTCAGGGGTCAACATGGGCGCTCTGACCCCTCTGTGACTACACCCCCCCCATACACAGCGAGCTGCCATGTCCTGTGTGTCCTGACACCTTTCTATCATAGCCAGCAGTGGTCAGGAGTCAGCATGGGCGCTCTGACTCCTCTGTGAGTACACCCCCCATAAACAGGGAGCTCCCATGTCCTGTGTGTCCTGACACCTTTCTATCATAGCCAGCAGTGGTCAGGGGTCAGAATGGGCGCTCTGACCCCTCTGTGACTACACCACCCATACACAGCGAGCTGCCATGTCCTGTGTCCTGACACCTTTCTATCATAGACAGCAGTGGTCAGGGGTCAGCATTGGCGCTCTGACCTCTCTGTGACTACACACCCCATACACAGCGAGCTGCCATGTCCTGTGTGTCCTGACACCTTTCTATCATAGCCAGCAGTGGGGGTCAGCATGGGTGCTTCTGCACCCCTCTGTGAACTACCCCCCCATACACAGCGACAGCTGCCATTCCTGTGTGTCCTGACACCTTTCTATCATAGCCAGCAGTGGTCAGGGGTCAGCATGGGTGCTCTCACCCCTCTGTGACTACACCCCCCATACACAGCGAGCTGCCATGTCCTGTGTCCTGACACCTTTCTATCATAGCCAGCAGTGGTCAGGGGTCAGCATGGGCGCTCTGACCCTTCTGTGACTACATCCCCCATACACAGCGAGCTGCCATGTCCTGTGTGTCCTGACACCTTTCTATCACAGCCAGCAGTGGTCAGGTGTCAGCATGGGCGCTCTGACCCCTCTGTGACTACACCCCGATACACAGCGAGCTGCCATGTCCTGTGTGTCCTGACACCTTTCTAATAATACTGGAGACACCAGAGCAGACAAATAATACTGGAGACACCAGAGCAGACAAATAATACTGGAGACACCAGAGCAGACAAATAATACTGGAGACACCAGAGCAGACAAATATAAATAAATAAATTCTCCCCTTTCCTGTTTCCTCTTCTACTCCCTGCACCACACTGCAGCTTCTTCTCCCTTCCACATGGCGCCCTGCTCTGTGTCCCATATTGGCAGCATCAGGACCCGGGGCAGAGCTGCTCAGAAACATGAGAGGACCCAGGTTCCCCTTGTGGGCCCGCTCTGCTCTATGTCCTTACCCTGACACATACAACCAGCATCAGGACACAGAGTGGAGTGGCAGGAGATAGGAGGCTTCCTGCATCAGTGATCTGCCATCAGTTGTGGTGCCTCTCATTAGACGGACTGCAACTCATGGCTTGAGAGGCTGCTTGTGGCCTGGCAAAGATTGTGCACCCCTGTTCCCCCTTTTCAGTTGAGATGAATGTGGCTGCACTTTATGTACATGCTCAGGAGTGCTACAGATTAGAGGAATAAAACACTAGGAAGTAATGCTCACACTCATCTCAACATTGCTGGAGGGACCAGGAAAACAGGACCCTTGGGTTGGTGACCATTTTGGTGGATTAACAGTTGAAGGTAGAGAAATCGGAGAGTCGGAGGGAGAAGTGTGGCTTAACTCCACAGGCCTACTGCAATGGTCTTCTATTAAAGTTACTGCAGAAAGCACTCACCTTATCCAGGTCAGGAATATCGAGGAAATACTCTGGATATTCATAAGAAATTCCAACGTTGTTCACTGGAAAGAAAACACAACGGATTTAGGAGGAGATTGCATGCAGGATCAGTAGGATGGGTCACTTTGAATTATTGGGGGGGGGGGGGGGGGCATCCACTAGTCGTTAGAATGTAGGGTGCTGCATGGCCCACAGAGCACTGGATCCCTAATATCTTTATCACACTAAATACTTGCAATCATTTTATCAGGTGGGGATTCCCCTTTAAGCTACTTTGGGTGGTTTTACCAAGATGGTGACCTATCACCTTTCCTTAGCAAAGGTCAAATGTCGGAAACAGAGCGGCTCGTCCTCTCGGACCTTCAAAGGTGCTGAGGACAGAGGTGCCGTGAACACATCTGATAAGTAATATCACACTGCCAGGGCTGGAGTGCAAAGTCATCCAAAGGTGCAGATTATATCAAGTGCATCCAAGGTCTCCGGACTATCCCCCAACATCATCCGAGTAGAAACTAGCACATTGCATTTAATCAATTGATCTTGTGTTCTGTAAAGCAGCAATTCACTCCCTTATCCCCACTCAGGACACATGCATGCTCAGCCAAGCCTATTCAGCAAAAATGGCTCCAGACCATGGATGTCGCCTCCTTCTGGTAGTGGAAAGTACAATTCAATATACTTTACAAATCATTGGTATGTACAATTCTAAGGTGTCCTGACACCTTTCTATCATAGCCAGCAGTGGTCAGGGGTCAGCAGGGGTGCTCTGACCTCTCTGTGACTACACCCCCCATACACAGCGAGCTGCCATGTCCTGTGTCCTGACACCTTTCTATCACCTTTCTATCATAGCAAGCAGTGGTCAGGGGTCAGCATGGGCGCTCTGACCTCTCTGTGACTACACCCCCCATACACAGCGAGCTGCCATGTCCTGTGTCCTGACACCTTTCTATCATAGCCAGCAGTGGTCCGGGGTCAGCATGGGCGCTCTGACTGCTCTGTGACTACACCCCCCATACACAGCGAGCTGCCATGTCCTGTGTGTCCTGACACCTTTCTATCATAGCCAGCAGTGGTCAGGGGTCAGCATGGGCGCTCTGACCCCTCTGTGACTCCCCCCCATACACAGGGGGCTGCCATGTCCTGTGTGTCCTGACACCTTTCTATCATAGCCAGCAGTGGTCAGGGGTCAGCATGGATGCTCTGACCCCTCTGTGACTACACCCCCCCATACACAGCGAGCTGCCAATAGAACTACTATAATACTGCCCCATATGTACAAGAATTTATACACTACTATAATATGCCCCAATATGTACAGGAAGATACACTTACTATAATACTGCCCCCTATGTACAGAATATAAAACTACATATTATTGACCCTAGGTACTAGAATATGAACTACTATATAATGATCCCTATGTACAGGAATTATAACTTACTATAATACATGACCCCTATTGCACAGGGATATAACACTCTATCTGCCCCTAAGGTACAAGAATATAACTACATAATATGCCTCTATGTTACTAGAAATAACTACATATAATATGCCACCTATGTGACCAGGAATATAAACTACTATAATACTGCCAACCTATGTACGTGAATATAACTACTATAATACTGCCCCCTAATGTTCAGGAATATAACTCTATAATACTGCCCCTAGGCCACAGGGATATATTAATGCCCATATAATACTGCCCCCCATGTATAAGCATTCACACATAATACTGACCCATAGTACAAGAATAATAAACTAACTATAATACTGCCCCTATGTACAAGAATATACTTTACGTTAAGTAATATGCCCTATGTACTAAAAATAAGTAATTACTTATAATACTACCCTATATGTAACAAGAATGAAACTACTATAACACTGCCCCCTATGTACAGGAATATATCCTCTAAATACTTGCCCCCTATTGTACAAGAATATCACTACTATAATAATGCCACCTATGTACAGGAATATAACTACTATAATACTGCCCCCTATGTACAGGAAATTATAAATATATACCTACTGACTCCCTATGTACAGGAATATACTACTATTAAACTGCCCCATATGTAAAAAGAATATAACTACTATAATACTGCCCCCTAATGTAACAGGAATTAAACTAACTATAATATCCCCCCTAGGTACAAGACATAACTAATGTAATACTTCCACCGATTATAGAATATAACTACTATAATACTGCCCCCTATGTTACAGGACATATAACCGACACTATAATATGCCCCCTATGACACAGGGAATAAAAATACTAACTATAATCTGCCCCCTATGTACAAGCAATATAACTACTATAATCGGCCTCTATGTACTAGAATATAACTACTATAATACTGCCCCCATGTAAAGGAATTATAACTACTATAATACTGCCCCCTATGTACAGAATAAACTCCTAAAACGTGCCCCTATGTATCAGGAATATAACTACTATAATACTGCCCCCTATGCACAGGGATGAGAACTACTATATACTGCCCCCCATGTATAAGAAATAACTACTATAATACTGCCCCTTTGTACCAGAATATAACTACTATAAGACGGCCCCCAGATGAAAAAGAATATAACTATATTAATAATGCTCCCTTATGTACTAAATATATAATTATATAATACTATCCCTCATATGTACAAGAATGCTAAATACTCTGTCCAAGCTGCCCCCTAGTACAGGAAATAACTAATATAATACGGACCTCCATAGTACAAGAATATTAACTACTATACTACTGCCCCCCTATGTACAGGAATAATAAAGTCTATAATACTGCCCCCTATGTACAGGAATAAAAAACTACTATAATCCTGACTCCTAAGGTGAGGTTGTGCGTGGTTTGAGATCCGGAACTCTCTCAATGTCTGGAGACTAAGCCCAGGGCGGGGCCACACCTGGGTAGGGTGAACAAAGATCCACCCATGCAAGGCCCAGGCTCCACGGCCACTCAGGCAAACCAGCAAGCTAAAGAAAGGAAGAAAATCCCAAAAGTGAATCAGAATGTTAAGCAGTGTCAGCACGTGATGTAAAAGATAAGTCTGTGCGTAGGAAAAAGATTGCAGCAAAAAAGCAAAGACCATGGTGAAACAAAGCGCCAGGGTGGGATCACCTGGTGAGCAAAAGCAGAATGTTTGGAAGTCCAAAAGAAGTCCTATGCAGAGTGATGCAGCAGACCTCCTCCACAAGGCCCTCAGGTGGACAATCCACCTCCACCCGGGCAGGAGAGGAGGACAGCAATGGAGAGGACAGGACGATTCCAGGAAACCTGAAAGCAGCGAGTATGTGTTACCAGCTGATGCGCCACAAGGTCTGGTGGGAAATGCAGGCTGGGAAGGAAATGCAAGGCGGACCAGAGGAAAAAACCCCAAAGTGGTAGCGACCAGTGTGCACTACCTGCAAGGAATCTGAGGACCAGTCACCATACAGGACGATGTGCCCCATAGAGCAGTGACACTCCACCGATGAAACTCCAGCGAATCTCAGGACTTTGTGCAAAAAAATCACAGAGTTGGTTGCAAGGGAAGAGCGATGGTGGTAGTGCACCTAGAAAGTGAACCATCACAGGGAGCAAGCCCGTGAACAAAACAACCCCCGAACGCCAGCAACAACTGCAGCCCCCAGAGCCATACCGAGCCTATCCAGCCCCCAGAGCCATCACCGGAGCTCCAGCTGGAAAACCGGGCAGATCCAGGACTGGTGAGAAGATGAATCCTTGAAAAAACAAAAGCCTGTACTGCAAAACAGATAGATTGCACATATATGCTAAAGACAGCGCAAACCAGGGAACGCAAGCCACTCTGCGGGAATACCAAGATTGGACTATCCCGGACAAACAGCTTGCTCTATACTGTGAGGAGAGATGGATAAGGCCCATATTGAGCAGATGCTGTACAGTGGAGAGGAGACATTCAGGAACAGCAGAGGGTTTCGAGGCGAGACCCTGGCCTCATCATCCAGGGTGTGAGACCCCACAGGGCCACATGCGAGACCCATTCTGCAGCCAGACTACACTTGCCTTTGAGGAAGGAGAAGTGTGAGAAAAAAGAAGAACTTCTAGGAAAAAAAAGAAAGTAATGCAAGAAGCGTATAAAAGTAATGGGTAATAAGAGGAAGTACACAGAAGTCCTAAAAGAAAAATACGACATGGTTACCTACCAAATGCAAAGCAGTCAGACCTGATATCAGCAGAGTTTAAAAGCGTGAGGACAGGCCCCACCACAAGTCCCAGGAGACAGCGCACTGCAGGAGGACTCTGGACGTAATTAACTGATTAGATACTGGTATCGGTGAAGGTAATCAGTAAGATCGCCCCCCAAGGATATCTGAGCAGGACTGTGAGGTGCAGGAACAGGTGAGCAGGAATGTGAGGTGCAGGATATACATGTAAGACAGGACTGTGAGTGCAGGATACAACCTGAGCAGGACTGTGAGGTGCAGGACTACACCTGAGCAGGCACTGTGAGTTGTGCAGGATACATGTGCAGCATGAACTGTGAGGTGTGCAGGATACATGTGAGCACAGGAAAGTGAGAGTGCAGGGATACATGCATCTAGAGCAGGACCTCAGGGCTGTGTAAACCGAAACGATCTTATAACTGAGGGTGATCGGCTAGTCCTGCAGATAGATGATGATAATGTTGATGGACTATGTCTGATGATTGCGATAGGTCTATGTGTTGCTATTTCTGATGTTTCAGTGTGTGATAATTGTCCCAGACTGCGGATCATTTCCAAGGTTACACAAGTCTAGGGCAGCTCGGTGCCACAACCGGCCACCGCTGTTGTGGAGTTGTGCGGGACAGTCACAGCTGAGGAGTTCCCCCCACTAGTAACCACCACAGGACAGCAAGGGGAAAAAAGTGAAAACACAGGGAGTACGCAGTCTGAGGAAGAAGATGAAACATGCCGGTCCAACAAGGGGTGTCAGCAAGGAAATAGTGAAGATGGTTAAATAGAAAACAAATTCCACACAAAGAAGCGAAAAGGGGTCAGACATCAGGGGACTGAGTGGATGTCGGCGGTTCCCCAATTTGGTCTCCTCCAGTGCCACCAATTACCCCGGCAGGCTTCAAGAGGAGGAATGTTGTAAGGTAGGCTAAGGGAGCAATAAGGGGTTCTAAAGAGGATCTGCCTGACAGGATGGATGTGCTCAGGGACATGTTGAGCACCCAGCATGGGTTTCCAGCCAGCCGGACATACCTAGAGCCGGTAGATAAATCGGAAGGAAAGAAACGTGATGGTAGAATCCGATCGAGGGAAAGGATGTAGCTTCAACAGATCGAGGTACTAATTGGAAGGTCGGGGTCAATGTAACAGGTACAGAGGATTACTGAGTGAGGGGTAGAATGATAAGTTTACATAGTTTCATCCCATATCCAAGTCCAGATACAATAGACTTGGTATGTCACCATCATGTTGAGTGGAAGCAGTCTGTTCCCCTAGGGACGCATCATATCAATATGGCCTCAGGAGCAGACATCATTGACCCATCATGTTCAAGGACCTGACCAAGACCAGGAATGATGAGATGGGATCTGGACGGGCTGGTGGAGAGGTGCCTGGTTAAAATTACATCAGAACCAGAATCAATCACCAACATAACCTCCCCACTCACTTCTTTAAGCTGACAGGAGAGAAGGGTCGTGTGCTTTTATGCTTAGGCCAGCTCCAAGGTTCAGTTATGCTTAGTGTGGAAGATCCGGTCATGTGGCAGTAGTAACTGCACCACAGTGAAAGTGCACCCTGTGCGGTGGACCCTCGGCCATGTGTATACGGTCGCCGAACTGCTACAAAAGGACCATCAGGTGTAAACCGTTTTGTGCAGGTCAATCACGGTACATCCCCATAGGGGACTGTTCCTGAAGCCTGGCCACAAACAGTTGTACGGAGACCTCCCTGCAAGAAGAACTGATGGAAGAGGCTATGGATGTATACCAGATTGAGGAGCAGGAAACAAGCCGAGACTCGTCCTACTTATCAGGATCAGTTGTGTAACCTGTTCCAGAGAGTAACCCCAGTTTCAGTGGAACTGCCCCAGATACCCACCCAGACCACAGGGTAATATTAGCGCAGGGCAGACATGTGGATAGGTTAGACCTGCTTGGACAAGCAGTGTAAGTGGACGGACAGCCCGTGCCTGCGCACCGACCTACCTTGTATTGCCTTACACCCCAGCACCTGCACCAAAGAAATGCCAGTGGGGGTAAAAAAGAGAAGGAGAAGTAAAAAGGACCAGCAACGCACCAGGAACCTGCAGAATCATGCTAATGTGGATATGTACGCCCATGTTATGTAAAAACACCCTCACAAATGCCAACGTGCAGAGTCAGGCCTGACGATATTAACCGGTGACCAACATATAATAGGTCTACAGACACGTCAAACTGTCATTACCCGAGTCAGAATTAGCGAGGGTGGTGCGGATACTGGATATGAGACGACGCATTGAAACATGATAACGTTATTGACCTGAGAGGAATACACAGGAGCGATACAACTGGGGTAAAAGTGCTCAAGAGGAGGAGGATGGCTAGAATATATGAATGACGTAATGGCCCCTGAAGCGGAGAGGGAGATGTCCTCCCTTACCAAAAGGAAACCCTACATGATCACGAATCTCTCTGTATCCAGTCCATGGGCGCATATGAAACCCGAGTGTACGTCCGAGCAAGACTAGACAACTAATGACCTTACTCGGGACTTAAGTTGGAATGGTGACGAATCTTTCGATATTTCTTTCTCCACTTGATGGGCATAGGTTCCATTACTTCTTTACTGGCATCACCACGTCAATGTGAATAGTATTAGGAGGCTATAAACAGGAACCAGGCATTGTTGTGATCACAATGACCAACCTGACATTATAACTGGTAGTCTCACAAAGCGAGTCTGATATGTGTTTTTCTTTAAGGAGCACCCAGATTTTGAACACACCTTGTAGGTTTATACGACGAGGCGGAGAGAGCAAAGAGGTCACAACTTAGCACTAACAGTTGGAGTCCTTCCTTTTGGTCCTATGGCATGGGAGCCTTATGCCGGGGTCTCTCATCCTGTAACACCACGATGGCACAGTAAAAAGACTGCAACGAGGCGGTATCGAATGGGAGGAGGTGCCTGACTGACTAGAGATCACCAAGCAGAGGCAGAAGACTACCGGCTCATTTAACATCTATGGCACAATAGACACGTGACCGAATGGACATAGCTTTTTAATGATGTTGAGCCTTACTGGAAGCTGCTTAATCTGTTCACTCCTATTTACCTGTCATCGTCTGGCCGGGGACTTAAAGCCACCACTTACCACCAGGACAGGAACCAGTAGGCCCCATACACCTACCAGGGACTAGATAATGGGTCACTTCAATAGACATAACTTCCAGCAGGCTGGCCTGTATGAGTTTTGTACGTAGGTGTGTAGTAGTAGTCCTAAGTTACCTAACCTGTGCAGGACGCGAAGTAGGATAGATCTCGCTCTGGTGAGTACTACGGGAAACAATTAGTGAGCGAACGAAAGAACTGTCCCTCTATTCGGATCACTTGGCCTTATATTTTTGTTTGGTGCACTAAGTAAGTATCCTGATGTTGTAGAGGGCTATGGAGACTGAATTGCAGTCTACTAGATGCTAACTCTTACAGGAATATATTTACTATTTTTTCCAAAAATCAATTGACAGAGTAGCTTTTTATAGACAAAAACATGGCGGCCATGGTGGCGAGGACGGTGCACGGAGGCGAACTATTCCAGGATCTCATCTTCGCAGAGACTGTCAAATTAAGAAGGGGAGAAGTAAGGACAGCCAGATCTGAGACTGCAGAAGAATTGGAGTCACTTATTCGGCGGGTGGGGTGACCAACAAAGGGCAATTGACGGACGTGAAATTGATGAAAGACAGTATCAGTTACAACGTAGGTAACACCCACGGTAAGTGGAGAGAGGACCTTATGGCACCTGCAGGGGCACTGATCCATTGTGAGAATGCCGGGAGTGTGTGGAGAAATAACGTCGAACAGTGTCTCACGACTCCACAGGGTGTTTTACAAGATCTCGGAGAGGGTACCTGGAAGGGTGAGATCGACCTATACTGACCTTAGTTCAGGAGAAAGTTTATGGATAACGCAAAAAGTGGCCACTTCGTGGAGGTACAAACTCCAGGCCCACTGGACACTATGAGAATTGGACTTTTCTCCTTGACGCAGAAATAACGGTGGAGGAGAGTATAAAGAGGCCCATTGATACAGTTAATCTGAAGAATGGGAACAGGTTCACACTGAACGGTATTACAGAAGATCAGAATTTATATAAGTAAGTTCAGAGAACCTCTGGCTCCAATCTCGTGGATGTTTACAGAAATTGTCTAGTACGAAAATCGACTGATGCCTCCATCCATGAGGATCTCATTGCTAAATTATGCTGTCCAAAGGCTAAGCGGAGCATAGTGAACATCAAGAAACTGGAGGCCGATCGCCCTCTGAATGTTGATAGAAGATTCATAGGCTCAAGATTCACGTTTTCTAGGTTAGTTGTTAGTCCCCGGTCACTGTTGGCAGGCTCGTCAGACGGCACTAGGCACAAGAGGGCGGGTAACATTCTGAGCAGTCATCCGAGAAGAGAGTGTTTGAGAGAGGTAAAGCTCTGAGGTTGTGGGAAATATGTGTAGGTCTGGACCAGGTAAAGCCTGTGAAAGGGTTGATACGATTATAATGGGCCACTTTGCAAAGTCGGTATCCGGGAACAATTTATAGATTGGCCTCAGAACTTTGTATAGAGAGGCAAAGAGCTTCCTACGTAATCATGGTTGGCAGGGGGACAATTCAGGGTAGAGGCAGGGGGCGTGCGACAGGGCTGCCCACGGAGATCCACTGTGCTATGTTTTGCTATCGATCCCGTTCCTGAGATCACTGCAGCGGTGTGGATTCAGGGGTGCCCGGTCCCCCATTGCTTGCCCCTGGATGTTGTTGCCTACGCGGATGTGTGTACATGTATGGTGATATTCTGAACACCGTGCGTGGAGATGTTGTCTGCAGCGCATCAGAAGTTACTCCAGAGCGCCTCTGGTATTTGTCAACTTGAGACAGATGTCAAAGCTTTCTGAACATTGGATTACTACTCCTGGCTTGATCTGGCCACAATTCGCCAAGGCCTCCAGCCCATCTTAAGATCCTTCGGGTTAAAATGTTGGGAGAGGGCGATACCTTCCAACACCCAATTGTGGAGAAGAGAAGTTGGAGCCGGAAAAAATGTAAAGGTTCAGCGATGAAGACCTGGAGGCTGACCTATAGAGAAAGGGTTTACTAAGATGAAACTTACCTAGACCTGTCTTCCTCCTAGTCTATGTCGTCTTTCATTGCCAGAATCTTCTCGCAAGGCTCTTAGCTGTTCTTCCAGCTTTTATGGTGATGGGAACAGTTGAAACCCAGTAAAAGAAGAGGCGATATATCACCTACCTAAGAGAGGAAGGACAGAGGGTGGATGAGATCATGTTAAATCCAAGGGTTTTTCTTTGACTCCATTGTTTCTAAAAGGTTCAATTTGGTTGGCTGGACTCAAATGATGGATCTCCTGTGGAGTAAGTAGTGTCAGGGAATGGATATTGCCTTTTTGAGAGTCTTGGGTTGCGAGGGGCATTCTCAAGAGGGGCCGAATGGGTAACTCCTGGCTTCCTCCCCAGTATCTGGAGTATGTCTCAGGTGTTTAAGGAACTGGGGGATAGATAAGTCTTGATTGAGAGTAATACCAGCAAAGATCGTGGACTCCAGAGTCTGCAGGACTCAGTCTATTGCTTACAGGGCACTTCACAGACGGTCCAACTCACCACCCTAAAGGACAGTCAAGTTCTTGAATGGTCGGAGGCTTGCCCATAAAGTTCTGGTGACAGTGCTCTAGGCTGCACAGTACAGGGAAAGCTCTGAAGCGGGAAAACTTAAAGTATCCTGAGTTGGCAGATCGTATGTGTCCCATCGGCGGATCTGGATGTCAGACAGAGGAGAACAATGGTCCACTGTATATCAGACAGTGCTGGGGTGGAGGAAAATTGGCATGAAATATCCACCAAGATAAGACACCCATCACGCAGATCCTACGGACCCATGAATCATGATGGCGTGACCACCTAATTGTACATAACATCAACAGCGAGCCCATGACTAGTGATCCAGGTCATCAAATTTATCAACTGGGCACATGAGAACCAGGAAGTGTACGACATTAGCGAGCCATTCCACCAGTAATATCCTAAGGCCCATAAGCCTCATCACA
This sequence comes from Engystomops pustulosus, assembly GCA_019512145.1. Taxonomy (NCBI): domain Eukaryota; kingdom Metazoa; phylum Chordata; class Amphibia; order Anura; family Leptodactylidae; genus Engystomops; species Engystomops pustulosus. Next base: position 176,389 of record WNYA01000299.1, on the reverse strand, counting down.
TATGCCGAGCCAAGTGGATCTGGTCACTCGAGGTCAGGAGAGAAATGGGGGAGCAATTATAAGGGACTCTGGAGGAACATCCATCCAGGCTGAAATATGTCCGATCTCGATAAGGTGGAATGCAAATGTTTAGTCTTATGTTTTTTCTTGCTTTCCCTTCAGCAACTGGACTGTAACTTCAGTAATTAAATTTCTTGTTTGAACAGTATGATTTATACGAATGATCTATTATTTAGTTTTGATGGAAAAGTATTCTGTATTTATGTTTGTTTTTATACTAATAAAAAATTGCCCCCTATGTACAAGAATATAACTACTATAATACTGCTCCCTAGACGATATAAACTACCTATGAAATTACTGACCCCTTATGTACTAAGAATAAAACTACGATAAACGTTCCCCCAATGTACAGAGAATATAACACTATAACACTGTGACACCATATGTACAGGAATATAACTACTATAATACTGCCCCCTATGTACAAGAATATAATACTATAATACTGCCCCATGTACAAGAATATAAGCTATCATAATACTTCGCCCTATGACAGAATAATAAATACTATCATACTTGCAGCACTACTGTACTAGAAATGTCCACAGCTAGCTAGAACACAGCCCCTATGTACAGGAATATAACTACTATAACACTATCCCTGTGTACAAGAATATAATACTATAATATGCCCACTATGTACAAGAATATAACTATTATAATACTGACCCTTATCTACAAGGACTATAACTACTATAATATGACCCCCATGCCACAAGACTATAACTACTATAATTACTGCCCCCCTAGGTACAAGAATATAACTACTATAATACTGCCCATAGGTACAATAATATAACACTATAATACTTTCTCATATGTACACGAAATATAACTACTATAACACTGCCCCCTATGTACAGGAAGATAACTAATATAATACTGCCGCCCTATGACAAGACTATAACTACGATAATATGCCCCCTATGTACAAGAATAGCTCTGTAATACTTCGCCCGCAGTGTACAAGAATATTAACTAATATCATACTGCCCTCTATGTACAAGACTATAACTTAACTATAATACTGCCCCCCTATGTTCAGTAATATAACTAATGTAATACTGCCCCTGCTACAGAATATAACTACTATAAGACTTCCCCTATGTTACAGACGTAAAAACTACTAAATACGTGCCCCCTATTGTACAAGATAGTCTAATACTATAATACTGCCCATGTATAAGAATATAACTAATATAATACTTTCCCGATATGTACACGATATTATAACTACGCTATAACACTGCCCCTATGTACCGGAATATAACTACTATTAATACTTGCCCCCTATGTACAAGAATATAAAATACTATTAATACTTCCCCTATGTACAAGAAGTATACTACTATAATACTGCCTCCTATTGTAAAAGAATATAACTGCGTAGAATACTCACACCCTATGTACACGAATATTAACTCCTATAATTCTGCCAATATGTACCAGAATATAACTATAATTACTTCCCCTATGTACAGGAATGTAACTACTTAATACTTCCCCCTTATGTATAGGAAATATAGACTGACCTATAATATGCCCCTTATGTACAGGAAGGTATGACCTACTATAACACTGCCCCCTATGTACAGGAATAAACTACTATAAACTGCCCCCTATGTACAAGAAGGATAACTATGTAACAGTATCCCCTCTGTACAAGAATATAAACTACGATAATACTGCCCCTTGAACAAAGAATAGAACTCACTATACATACTGTGCCCTCTATGTAACAAAGAATGCGTATAACTATATAAATACATGCCCCTATGTACAGGAATATAAAATACTATAATACTGCCCCTATGTCAGGAATATAACTACTATCAAAATGCCCCCTATGTAGCAAGAATTAACTACTATAATACTGCCCTCATGTACAAGAATATAAAACTACTATAATACTGCCCCCTATGTACAAGAATATAACTACTATAGCACTGCCCCCTATGTACAAGGATAGAAACCTACTGTATATCTGCCCTCTATGACAAGACTAAACTACATAAACTGCCCCCTAGGTAAAAGAGGATTATAAATACTTATAATACGCCCCCTATGTACACGGAATATAAGGCCTACTATAACTACTGTACCTATGTGCAGGAATTTAGTAGACTACTATAATACTGCCTCCTATGTACAAGAAATATAACTACCTATATCTGCCCCCCTATGTACAAGAAGTCTAAATACTTATATATATCTGCCGCCCTACTGTAATGGATTATAAGTCATAATACGCCCTTATGTACGGAATAAACTTACTGATAATACAGGTCTATGTACAGGAATATAAATACTATAATACTGCCCCCTGGTGTGTGAGTATATATGAGTGTTTTGATCCTGTGCGGGTTGGCACATGGTGATGCCCCCGGATCAGTTGCGTTAGCCGGGTTGGGTGCGGGCGGGAATTATTTTGATGATTGCGAGGTTATTTCTGAGTCTAATGAGATTATGCTCGTGTTTAGCAGTACCGGAGTACACGTAGGCCTGTTATGATTTGATGATAGACAGAACACTGATCTGGCTCGGACCTCTCGGTTACTGTGTCTTATCTCTTCTGGTTGGTTCAGAGCGGATCAAGTGATTTAGAAACAGCAACATCGCGTTACGGGGGGATGTCTCAGGGGCAAACCATAGGCATCCATCAGAGCAGGAGGGCGAATATTGACGTGGTTGGTCAGTAATTGAGCCCCGGTCCGGCAGCGCCGTGCGAGGACCAGTCAGCAGGAGGATATTGTTGCAGTACATAGTGATTGGAAACATTATGCTAGGCAACTCCCCATGGCCAAGGCGTTTAAGTATTATGAGAAATCCTGAGGACAAGTGTGGGTGCTCATAAATGTGCACAGATGCCAGAGAGGGATGTCCTTCTTTTAGGGGTATGTACCAGCAGGCTGGAGCGGGGAGAGCTAGCCCAGCAGCTGAAAGGTTTGAGGAGTAGGAAAGTTGTCAGGGTATGACTTGTCGGGTTACAAGGAGTAACTTTTGGGTGTTTCTTTAATGCTGGTAATTTTCTCACATTGTTGTCTAAGCTCTTTGAAGAAGTATTGCGGTGGAGTAGTAGATATGACCAGAGCACACAGTGTGGGACAAACCATACAGGGCGGCTTGGAGAAGCTAAACCATGTAATAAAAATCCATAATATCACAGTCCTGCTGCTACTAACCAGATACAAAAATGTATGATTACACATCTCTCCGGGACAAAGGGGCAAAGAGCCAGCAGTGTGAGGACCACCACCCATAGTTATACAACCGTGGTATATGAATCCATATTTAACAATTCCTGCTGATACTAAAACACACTACAGTGAGGTATGATTACACATCTTCTACGGACAATACCTAGCATGGCTTCGAGAGGACATGCTCTTGAAGAGAGGACTTGAAGAAGTTTCAATCATAAAATTTCAGATTTCACAGTCCTGATGCTGACTAACAACTGCCCAAAGCGTTTGAGTAACACCCCGGAGGAACCACGCCTGTCTGCTGCCTGAAGCGAGCATAAAGAGGACGCCCCCCCCCTCCCCATATATTGTATATATCAGATAAGCGTATAGAAATTATATGTACGTTGGCCGCAATGTAGTAAAAAAATAGATTACAGAGTACCACATGCTACATAAAAGCATACAGAATACTGCTTGTAGTATAAAATAGATACAGCGTGTGCCATGACAAGTTATATAACTGTACATAGGGAGCAGTATTATAGTAGTTATATTCCTGTACATAGGGGGCAGTATTATAGTAGTTATATTCCTGTACATAGGGGGCAGTATTATAGTAGTTATATTCCTGTACATAGGGGGCAGTATTATAGTCATATTCTTTTAGGCCTTTACAGATGGAACACCTGCACCTAGCAGGACACCCCCAGTAATTATATCCCCATGTGCCGGCGGTTCGATCCGTTATCCAAAATAGGGGATTTTTAGCAAGCCTCCGCCTTGCTGGGGTGGTCCGGTCCATATATCGTATGATCAGGGTGTATTATCAGACATTGGGTCAGGCCCTGGGATGTGGAGATTAGTCGGCTCTTCTCTGTGCTGGATGTAGATATTAGCAGTCAGAGTTGTCATGGTTATCTGGACAGTTCGGCACAGGCTTCAGCCTCCATTTGTTCAGTCGCTTCCTCCCGGGCCGCAGATTAGTATTCAGTGAGAACGTCTTCTGTGGGACCAGAGGCTGCGGGTTTATAAATAGCTGCAGCTAAATATATACATATACCGTAAGATTCCTCTAATATGGCGTCCAATAATCCACAGGCCTCATGTATAGAAATGTGGGATCTCAAAACACCAGAAGAAGATTTATACATCCATCAACGCAGAAAACACAAGACCGTCTGCCATTACTCCGGGGTCCTGTTATGCTGAACTCATGTCCACTTGAGACACTTCTGAAGGAAGTCAGGGGTCAGCATGGGCGCTCCGACCCCTCTGTGACTACACCCCCCATACTCAGCGAGCTGCCATGTCCTGTGTCCTGACACCTTTCTATCACAGCCAGCAGTGGTCAGGGGTCAGCATGGGCGCTCTGACCCCTCTGTGACTACACCCCCCATACACAGCGAGTTGCCATGTCCTGTG
>WNYA01000299.1:152273-171632 GCA_019512145.1 Engystomops pustulosus | reverse complement strand
TGTACCCCATTTTTTGCATTTTTGTGTGGTATGGGGGTGTGTATCACAGAAGGGGTCAGAGCACCCATGTGACCCTCTGACCACGCTGGCTATGATAGAAGGAGTGTCAGGAACACAGGACATGGCAGTCGCTGTGGATGGGGGGGTGAGTCACAGAGGGATCAGAGCCCCATGCGTGACTGACACTGCTGGCTATGGAGAGAAAGGTTCAGGACACCTTTCTATCATAGCCAGCAGCATGGGTGCTCTGACCCTTCTGTGACTACACCCCCCCATACACAGAGAGCTGCCATGTCCTGTGTGTTCTGACACCTTTCTATCATAGCCAGCAGTGGTCAAGGGTCAGCATGGATGCTCTGACCTCTCTGTGACTACACCCCCCATACACAGCGAGCTGCCATGTCCTGTGTGTCCTAACACCTTTTGGCACATTTCAGGCTCCATCCCCACTGTCACACATTGGGGGCAGGGGGGTGGGGAGGGGAGAACCAGAAGAATTTCATTTCTCCATGTGCAGAACTGATAGAGGCCTGATCTTTCAAGCGCAGAGCCACAGGGGCAAATAATATTACACCCCCCCCACACTTCTCAGTTTCTTATTTTGTACAAACATTTTAAAATATCCAATAAATTTAGTTCCAGTTATTGTTGATTTTTCACTAAAGAATTACAATTTTATCTCTTTATGTTTGATGCCTGAAATGTGTTAAAAGATAGAAAACGTTAAGGCAGATGAATACTTTCCCAAGGCCCCCGTACATAAAGGCCCCACCCCCGGAAGCAAGGACCCTTGCACCCAGGTAGATATCACCGTACACCCGACACAGGGAAGGACACTGCACCCAGGCGATATCACCTGTACACCCGACACAGGACAAGGACACTGACCCAGGGATGATATCAACCCCCCCCCCCCTGTAACACCCGACACAGAGCGAGGACCCTCGCACCCAGGCAGATATCACCCGTACACCCGACACAGGAGCAAGGGGACCCCTGCACCCAGGCAGCGATATCACTGTACACCCGACACAGGAGCAGGACCTGCACCCAGGCAGATTACCTGTACACCCGACACAGGAGCAAGGACCACTGCACCCAGGGAGATATCACCTGTACACCCGACACAGGAGCAAGGACCACTGAACCCAGGCAGATACACCTGTACACCCGGACCAGGAGAGAGGACCCTGCACCCAGGCAGATACACCTGTAACCGACCACAGGAGCAGGACACTGACACCCAGGGAGATATCACCTGTCACCGACACAGGAGAGAGGACCCTGCACCCAGGGCAGATATCCACCGTACACCCGACACAGGAGCAGGACCCTGGCACCACAGGCAGAATCACCTGTCCCCCGACACAGGGAGAGAGGACACGCACCAAGCAGATATCACCTGTACACCCACACAGGAGGAAAGAGGACCCTGCACACCAGCAGATGATCACCTGTACACCTGACACAGAGCAAGGACCCTGCAGCCCAGGCAGAAAATCACCTGTACACCGACACAGGAAGAGATGGACCCTGCACCCAGGCAGATTACCCATACAACCCGGCCACAGGAGAGAGGACCCCCCCCCTGCACCAGGCAGATACACGTACACCCGGGACACAGGAGCGAGGACCCTGACAACCAGGCAGATATCACCCTGTACACGACACAGGAGAGGGGACCATGCACCAGGGGAGCTATCAACTGTAAACCCGACACAGGAGAGAGGACCCTGCACACAGGCAGAATCACCGCTAACAACCCGACACAGGAGCGAGGACCTGCACCCAGGCAGTATCACCTGTACACCCGACACAGGAGCGAGGACCCTGCACCCAGCAGATATCCCTGTACCCCGACACAGGAGAGAGGACCCTGCCCCCAGGAAGATATAACCTGTACCCCGACCACAGGAGAGGAGGACCATGCACCAGGAAGATATCACCGTTACACCCGACAAAGGAGCAAGGACCATTGCCCACCAGGCAGGATATCACCTGACACCCGACACAGGAGAGAGGACCCTGCACCAGGCAGATTCACCTGTTACACCCGACACAGAGAGCAAGGACCCGCACCAGGCAGATATCACCCATACACCCGACACAGGGAGCGAGGGGGACCCTGCACCCAGAAGATATCACCTGTACACCCGACACAGAGAGAGGACCCTGCACCCAGGCAGATATCACCTGTACACCGAACACAGGACAAGGACACTGCACCCAGGGCAGATATCACCGGTTACACACGACACAGGAGCAAGGACCCTTGCACCCAGGTAGATATCACCTGTACACACGACACAGGAGCAAGGACACTGGAACCCAGTCAGATATCACCTGTACCACCCGACACAGGAGCAAGGACCATCTGCACCCAGGGAGATACCCACATGTACACCCGACACAGGAGGCAAAGACACTGCAACCAGGCAGATATCACCGGTACACCCGACACAGGAGCAAGGACACTGCACCCAGGGAGATATCACCTGTACACCCGACACAGGAGAGAGGACCCTGCACCCAGGCAGATATCACCTGTACACCCGACACAGGAGCAAGGGACACTGCCACCAGGAGATATCACTGTACACCCGACAAGGAGAGAGGGACACTGCACCCAGGCAGAGATCACGTACACCAGACACAGGAGAGAGGACACTGCACCCAGGCAGATATCACCTGTACACCCGCCACAGGAGAGCGGACCCTGCAACCAGGCAGATATTCAACCATGATACACACGACACAGGAGCAAGGACCTGCACCCAGCAGATACACCTGTACACCCGGACACAGGAGAGAGGACCTGCCACAGGCAGATATCACCTGTACACCAGACACCAGGGAGGGGACCCTGACCCAGGGAGATATCACCTGTACACCCGCCACAGGAGCAAGGACACTGCACCCAGGCAGATATCACCTGTACACCCACACAGGAGAGAGGACCCTGCACCCGGGAAGATATCACCTGTACACCGACACAGGAGAGAGGACCTGCACCCAGGAAGATATCACCGGGTATCACCCTGGACCACAGGAACAAGGACCCTGCACCCGGCAGATATCACTGTACACCCGACACAGGAGAGAGGACCCTTGCACCAGGACAGAATCACCCATACAACCGACACAGGAGAGAGGACCTGCACCCACGGCGAGATATCACCTGTACACCCGACACAGGAGAGAGGACCCTGACCCAGGCAGATTCACCCTGTTCCACCCGAACACGGAGCGAGGACCCTGCACCCCGCATATCACGGTACACCCGACACAGGAGGAGGGACCCTGCACCCAGGCAGTATCACCTGTACACCCGACACAGGAGAGAGGGACCCTGCACCCAGGCAAGATTCACCTGTACACCTGACACAGGAGCGAGGACCTGCACCCAGGGCAGAACACCTGTACACCCGACACAGGAGCAAAGACCCTGCACCCAGGCAAGATATCACCTGTACACCCGACCAGGAGCGAGGGACCTGCACCCAGGCAGATATCACCCGTACAACGACACAGGAGCGAGGACCCTGCACCAGGCAGATATCACCTGTTACACCCGAACAGGAGAGGGACCCTGACCAACCAGGCAGCTATCACCTGTACACCGACACAGGAGCGAGGACCCTGCACCCAGCAGATATCACCTGTACACCCGAACACAGGACGAGGACCCTGCCACCCAGGCAGATATCACCTGTACACCCACACAGGAGCGGAGGACCCTGCACCCAGGCAGATATCACCTGTTACACCCGACACAGAGCGAGGACCCCTGCAACCAGGCAGCTATCACCTTGTACACCCGACACAGAGAGAGGGACCCTGCACCCAGGCAGATATCACCCGTACACCCGACAACAGGAGCGAGGACCCTGCACCCAGGCAGATATCACCTGTAACACCCGCCACAGGAGAGAGGCCCTGCCACCAGGCAGATATCACCTGTACACCCGACACAGGAGCAAGGACCCTGCACCCAGGCAGATATCACCTGTACACCCGACAAAGGAGCGAGGACCCTGCACCCAGGGAGATATCACCTGTACACCCGACACAGGAGCGAGGACCCTGCACCAAGGCAGATATCACCTGTACACCCAACACAGGAGCAAGGACCCTGACACCCAGGCAGATATCACCTGTACACCCGACACAGGAGAGCGAGACCTTGCACCCAGCAGATATCACCTGTACCCACGACACAGGGCAAGGACCCCTGCACCAGGCAGATATACCGTACACCCGAAACAGGGGCAAGGACCGGCACCCAGGGAGATACACCTGTACAACCGACACAGGAGCAAGGACCCTGACCCAGCAGATATCACCCATTACACCCGACACAGGAGCAAGGGAACTGCACCCAGGCAGATATTCACCTGTACACCCGACACAGGAGCAAGGACCCTGCCACCCAGCAGATATCACCTGTACACCGACACAGAGGAGGGACCCTGTACCCAGGCAGATACACCTGTACACCCGAGCACAGGCGAGAGGACCGACACCCCGGCAGATATCACCCATACACCCGGACACAGGCGCAAGGACACTGCCCCAGCAGATATCCACCTGCTACACCCGAACAGGAGCAAGGACACTGCACCCAGGCAGATATCACCCTGTACACCCGAACACAGGAGCGAGGACCCTGAACCAGGCCAATCACCCGTACCACACGACACAGGAGCAAAGACCCTGCACCCAGGCAGATATCACCTGTACACCCGACACAGAGCAAAGGACCTGCCCAACCCAGGAAGATAAACCCGTACACCCGACACGGAGCGAGGACCTGCACCCAGGCAGATATCAACACATACACCCGAACAGGAGCAAGGACCTGCACCCAGGCAGATATCACCGTACACCGGAAACAGGAGCAAAGACCCATGCACCCAGGCAGATATCAACTGTTACACCAGACACAGGGCATGGACCCTGCACCCAAGGAAGATATCACCTGCTACACCCGACACAGGAGACAAGACATGCCACCCAGGGATATCACCTGTACACCCGACACAGGCGCAAGGACACTGCACCCAGGCAGATATCACCCGTACACCGACACAGGAGAGAGGCCCTGCACCCAGGCAGATCATCACTGCTACACCCGGACACAGGAGCGAGGACCCTGCCCCAGGCAGATATCACTACCACACCAGACACAGGAGCGGGAACTGCCCAGGCAGGATATCACCTACCACACCCGACACAGGAGCAAGGGACCTGCACCCAGGCAAGATATCACCTGTACACCCGGACCAGGATGAGAGGGACCCTGCACCAAGGCAGATATCACCTGTACACCCGACACAGGAGCAAAGGACAATGCACCCAGGCAGATATAACCCGCACACCGACACAGGAGCAAGGACCCTGCAACCCAGGCAGATATACCCGTACAACCGACCACAAGGAGCAAGGACACTGCACCCAGCAGATATCACTGTACACACGACCACAGGAGCAAGGACCCTGCCACCCAGGGCGATATCACCTGTACACCCAACACAGGGCAGGACTCCTGCTGCACCCAGAGATATCACCTGTACCCCCGACAAAGGAGAGAGGACCCTGGGGACCCAGGCAGATATCACCTGTACACCCGACACAGGAGCAAGGACCCTGCACCAGGCAGATATCACCTACCACACCCAACATAGGAGCGAGGACCCTGCACCCAGGCACATATCACCTACCACACCCAACATAGAAGTGAGGACCCTGCACCCAGGCAGATATTCACCTGTACACCCGACACAGGAGCACGGGACACTGCACCCAGGGAGAGATCACTGTACACCCGACAAGGAGCGAGGACCCCTGCACCCAGGCAGAGATATCACTGTACACCCGACACAGGCGCAAGGACCCTGCACCCAGGCGAGATATCACCTGTACACCCGACACAGGAGCGAGGAGGACCCTGCAACAGGCAGATATCACCGTACACCCGACAAAGGGCGGGGACCCTGCACCCAGGAAGATATACACTGTAACCCGACACATGGAGCAAGACCCTGACACCAGGCAGATATCCTGTACACCCGACACAGGAGCGAGGACACTGCACACTCCTATACTAATGTGCCCCCCGTCATCCTCACAGACTGTAGCTCTGGTGAGCAGTATACAAGCTCCTATACTAATGTGTCCCCCATTCATCCTCACAGACTGTAAGCTCTGGTGAGCAGTATACAAGCTCCTATACTAATGGTCCCCCCTTCATCTCACAGCTGTAAGCTGGTGAGGCAGGGCCGGACACTAATTTATAGTGTTGTATGACTTGTATTTGTAATGCAGTTAATTGGTTTGCATACGTTCCCCAAACTCCAAGGTGATACAGAAATTGACGCTGCTAAATAAATAATGGACATGTACCATCATAAGGAGGAACACCAATTTGGGTTCCATCTAAATCATTATCCCTAAAAAACCTCAAAGGAAAAACCACCCCTAACCGCTTGCAGCTGCCGGGCCTCTTTATAACATACTAGTCGGGCCATGGCCACACCATTTTTAAGACATTGATCCGCATTCTTTATGCTCCGAGGGAAATTCAGGTATAGACCCGGCCGTTCGGGATGTTTGGGCACCGAACGGCAGCAGGAGGAGCATTTCACACTTGTATTACCACAAACCAAAAAGAAAAAACAAAACAACTGTTCCGTAGTGAACCAACCAAGCAATGCCCGGGCGTCAGAGACACCAATAAGGGCGCCTAACTGTAAGGCCCTAGTGGCGGAGAGCTGACAAAACCTTAGTGACACCATAAGGCGCAATAACATCAGTCGCCTTCACAATCCTCCCCCCTCGCCCAATCGATGCTGCAGTTGACAAGCGCCGGGCTAATAAAATGTTACATCAAACATCACCTGCACCACCGGCCATGAGTCGTCTGATTCCAAAACAGAGGGAAACCTGAATCTTATGATTAAGTGTAATAATTATTAATAATCTGTGCCTTACGGTCCTGGGGCCAAGTAGTCGCCAACCACCTGATCACAGGCCACCCGTTATCCTGATCAACCGACACCAGCGACCAAATATTGTGTGTATGAATTATCCCAAATCTACCACACCTCAGCGTCAGCTGTGCCACCGGAGCGGAGTAACGTACAATATACAGAGCCAGCTGCTGCCCGAGCGGAGTAAAGCTTACAGTATAAAGAGTCAGCTGAGCACCGAGCGGAGTAAGTAAACGCTACAAATATACAGCGTCCAAGCAATGCACCTAGCGGAGTGAGTAATGCTACAATATACGGTCCAGTGGGCACGAGCGGAGTCGAACGTACAATTACAGAGTCCAGTGTGCACGAGCGAGAAGTACGCTTAACAATATACAGAGTCCAGCTTGGCACCAAGCGAGTAAGTAAAGCTACAATAACAGAGTCCAGCTGTGCCACGAGCGGAGTAGTAACGCTACAATATACCGGTCCAGCTGTGCACCAGAGCGAGAGTAAAGTACGCTACAATATACAGAGTCCAGCTTGCACCGACGGAGTAACGCTACAATTATAAAGAGTCCAGCTGTGCACCGAGCGGAGTAAACGCTACAATATACAGCGGCCAGCTGGGCACCGAGCGGAGTAGTAGTAAAAAAGTACGCTACAATATACAGCGTCCGCTGTGCCACCCGAGCCGGAGAAGTACGATACATACAGGAGTCCAGCTGTGCACGAGCGGGAGTAAGAGTAGTAAGTAGAGGAAGTGAGGAGTAGTACGCTACCCCCAATATACAGCGTCCAGCTGTGCACCGAGCGGAGAGTAAAGTAGGGAGTAACGATACAATATACAGCGCCAGACGTGACACCTAGCGGAGTAACGATACATATACAGCGTCCAGCTGTGCAACGAATGCGTAGTAACGCTACAATATACAGAGTCCAGATGTGCACCGAGCGGCGAAGTAGTAGTAACGCCTACAAATACAGAAGTCCAGCTGTGCACGAGAGGAAGAGTAACGCTACAAATAAGAGTCCAGCTGTGCAAACGAGCGGAGTTAGTAAAGTAAACGATACCAAGGAACAGGTCCAGCCGTGCACCTAGCGGCAGTAACGCTACAATATACAGGTCCAGCTGGTGCCACCGCGCGGGAGAGAGTAGCGTAGTAAAGTAAGTAACGCTACAAATACAGAGTCCGCCGTGACACCCGAGCGGAGTTAACGCTTACATATACGCGTCCAGCTTTGCACCGAGAGGAGCTAGTAACGCTACAATATACAGAGTCCAGCTGTGCACCAGCGAGTAACGCTACAATATACAGCGTCCAGCTTGTGACATCCGAGCGGGAGTAACGATACAATATACAGGTCCAAGATGTGCACCGAGCGGAGTAACGCTACAATATACAGCGTCCAGCTGTGCACGAGCGGAGTAAAGTAAAGCTACAGTATATTACAGAGTCCAGCTGTGCCCGAGCGAGTAACGCTACAGTATACAGAGTCCGGCTGGCACCTAGGGAGTCGTAGTAACGCTTACAATTATACAGGTCCAGCTGTGCCACGTGCCCGAGTAACGCTACAATTACAGCGTCCAGCTGTGCAACGAGCGGAGAGTAAAGATAACGCTACAATATACAGCGGTCCAGCTGTGCACGAGAAGAGTACGCTACAATATACAGCGTCCACTGTGCACCGGAGCGGAGGAGTAGTGAGAGGAACGCTACAGTATACAGAGTCCAGCTGTGCACCGAGACGGAGGACGCTACAATATACAGAGTCCAGCTTGTGCACCGAGCGGAAGTAACGCTACAATATACAGAGTCCAGCTGTGACCGAGGGAGAGTAACGCTACACATACAGAGGCAGCTGTGCAACGAGCGGAGTAAGTAAGTAGTATAACGCAAATATACAGAGTCCAGCTGTGCACCGAGCGGTAGTAATAAAGTTTAGGAACGCTACAATTATAAAGCGTAAGCTGTGAACCGAGCGGAAGTAGTAAAAAAACAAACAAAAAAAACGCTTTACAAGATACAGCGTCCAGCTGTGCAGAGCAGAGTTAACGCTACAAGATACAGCGTCCAGCTGTGCACCGAGCGGAGTAACGCGACAGTATACAGGTCCAGCTGTGCACGAGCGGAAGTAAGAAGTACGCTACAATATACAGTCCAGCTGTGCACCGCAGCGGGAGTAGTTAACGCTACAAATACAGCCGTCAGCGTGCACCTAGCGGAGTAAAGTAATGCTCATATACAGAGTCCAGTGTGCATCTAGTCCCCCTGAACAATTCCCGCCCGACCCATCGCTATCTTCCCCAACCCCCCACTCACACTGCCCCCACCCCACCTTCCCCTCTGTCCCACCTTCCTCACGCCGCTTCTACCCCACATCACTTCTTACCTCCTTTCACACGAGCGGAGTAAGTAACGCTACATATACAGATCCAGCTGTGCACCGAGCGGAAGTAACGAGTAACGCTAAAATATACAGCGTCAGCTGGCCACCGAGCGGAGTAAGAGTAAACGCTACAATATACAGGCCAGCTGTGCACCAGCGGAGTATAAGTAACGCTACAATACAGGTCCAGCTGTGCCACGAGCGGAAAGTAACGTACAGTTTATACAGAGTCCAGCGTGCACCTAGCGGAGTAGAGTAACGATACAGTATACAGCGTTCCAGCTGTGCACCGAGCGGAAAGTAGTAACGCACAAGATACAGAGTCCAGCTGTGAAAACCGAGCGGAGTAACGCTACAATATCCAGGTCCAGCTGTGCACCGTGAAGAGTAACGCTACATATCCAGCGTCCAGATGTTGCACCGAGCGGAGTAGTAGTAGTAAGTAACACTACAATATACAGCGTCCAGATGTGCCAACGAGCAGAGTAACGCACAATATACAGCGTCAGCTGCTTGCACAGAGCGGAGTAAGCAAGTATACAGAGTCCAGCTGTGCACCGAGCGGAGTAAGTAGCTAACGCTACAATATACAGAGTCCAGCTGTGCACCGGCGGAGAGAGTAACGCTACAATATTACAGAGTCCAGCTGGGGCACCGAGCGGAAGTAATGCTACAATATACAGAGTCCAGCTGTGCACCGAGCGGAGTAACGCTACAGTATACAGAGTCCAGCTGTGCAACGAGCGGAGTAAAGTAGTAACGAACAAATTACAGAGTCCAAGCTGGCACCGAAGGGAAGTAGAGTAAAAAGTAACGCTACAATAACAGGTCCAGCTGGCACCGAGCGGAGTAAGGAACGCTACAGTATACAGAGTCAGCTGTCAACCGAGCGGAAGAAAGAGTAACGCTACAATATTACAGGTCCGATGTTTTTGAACCGAGCGGAAGTAGTAGTCAGTAAGTCCGTAAACGCTACAATATTACAGAGTCCAGCTGTGCCACCGGAGCGGAGTAACGCTACAATATACAGCGTCCAGCTGATCACCGAGCAGGGATGTGAGGCAAGCCGGGGTTATTACCTCAGATAAAGCCATTAGCCACGATATAGTACGGTCGCTTGAGAATGTGGGGATGTAAGTAGATGTCCATGTGGAGCTACGGCACCCGTTGCTGTGGTCAGAAATTTGAAGCTTCAGTGGCCCAAAACATGTGTCGTCCCTAGTTACAGGCAACCTAAAATGGCTGCCACGGGAAAACCAGGAAACACCACCCACTAGGAAAATAAAACTTTATCAAAAACAAGCAGAGGGGAGCGCAGTACATCACAGCCGCCGGAACCAGGCTGCCCTGGATGCACTAACGTGGTTCCCGCTGCTGCAGACACGGAGAAGTGGACCAGGGCCTACGATTAGGGGCTCAAAACCACCCGAGAAGACGGGGAGCCGCCATGGACGCTCCTGGAAATCTCGCTGAGTTTAGACGACTGACACGGCCACTGTTTGCGAAAACTTGCTCCGCCCAGGATGCGGCGAACTGCACGGCGGTTCTCTCAGGAGGATGGCAGTTGAAGAGACGAGTAGTGCACCAGGACGGTGCAGATGGAGGAGGATGAGTATGGGAGCCCAGCGGACAGCCCATAATGCAGAGAGGGAGCAGACAGAGGAGTAGCGAAACACGGAGAACTGTTCCTCACTCCTGATTCCACCTTGGGCCCTGGACACAGGCGAGGCAACAAGCGCATAGCAGGGGAATCCAGGCCCAGCAGAGAAGCCAGTAGGTTCGCTGGTGAAAACCCACACCTACTGAGAAGGTGGGGGTGGTTGTCAGAGGAGGATTGGGCAGATGTTGTGGCTCCCATAGTAAATGCCCAGGGACAGGAGCTGCTACGCTGTGCACGCCTGGGAGAGGATAATAATAAAACCCAGTCTGGGGGACGGAACCCCATCCCCAGGGCCAATGGCATCAGTTGAAACAGGGCCAAGTATGCCATAAGACACAGGAGCAGGTACCAGGGCAGGGGCAGGGCCAGGGTGGGGGGGTGACAATGGGTTGGAGAGCCAGGGCAGATGGAGCTGGGACATCAGGCAAAAAGAACCTGAAGCCAGCCAACCCTCGTATAACACGGGCGCTAAGGGCACCGCAAACAAGGGGGTCTCATCCAGAAAGTAGAAGGAGAAAACACTAGGAAGAAAACATCTAGCAACACCCAGCTCTATAAAGTGCTAAGTAGTTAACCTGTAGTGCAGAGACTACTAAAATAGAAAACAGCATTCAACCAGTCCAGGTGCACCTCCCTAATTTGTCAGGAGTACACCACAGGACATTAGTAATGTCAGCAGGTTAATGGTAGACCCCTAGGACCCCAACAGTCCACGTAAGGGCTAGAGAGCCAGAGCTTATCTCATCTATGAATATTGCAATGGAGCTGTTCTGTGGTGGCCATGAATGTTTAGTATTGGACCCTACGCTCTGCAGTCCAACACTGGTGGCAAACTATATCAGGGCTTGTAGATCCTGCCACGTGTGGTGCGCTTCTTCACTTTGCACGGGTGTCCGGGTTCTTTGTCTGAAGCTTTCAAATGTATGGTTTGACAATGCTCGCATTTTAGAAGGAATCTTCTTCTCTCAAAAACACTTCTCCTGACAAATAAACTTCAACCTTTTCCTTCTCTCTGATATGGTCAAAAATCGTCAGGAAAGGACGACGAGAGGCTCCAGAGAGAAGACTTACGACAGATACATGCAGAGAAAAAATAATGATGACATAAAAACAGCACCAGAGGCTGGAGGAATAGGGTGCAGAGGAAGCCCAGAAGACTAGGTACCACGGCTGATGACCACTCACATATGAAATACAGGCAGGGGCGGGGCTGTGACCTTTGCACTGGTTTTGCTTTTACCTGGGAGGACGGAGACTTCATTGGGCGTCCATGGGTCCAGTCATGTCTTTCAATCCCACAATGCAGGGTGTGTGTCAGAATCTTCAGGTCCCATCTTGACCAGGGTGACATAAATCTGTGTGATTGGGTGGGGATCATCCAACCAGGGAGGCCCTGCAGCCCTCCGTCCAACAGTCCTGGGATGGGACTTATGATATGACAGAGCTCCTCCACTCCTCTGCACCAGTACTTCTTGTTAATGGTCAAGTTACTATTATAGGAACATGTGACCACTAAAGGTTTTTCCATGTGGACACTGATGTCACCGGGGGCCGAGAGACTCAACACCTGTATATAGTCAGAAGGAAAAAGATTGTGGGTGAGTCTATCCAGCCATCTATTGAAGTGGTCATGGGTTAAGCATGGGCGCTCTGCCTCGCTGTGACTACCCCCTCCATACACAGCGAGCTGCCATGTCATGTGCTGTCCTGACACCTTTCTATCATAGCCAGCCGAGGTCAGGGGTCAGATGGGCCTCTGACCTCTCTGTGGGACTACACCCTCAATACACAGCGAGCTGCCATGTCCTGTGTGTCCTGACACCTTTCTATCAAGACAGGCAGTGTTCAGGGGCAGCATGGGCGCGCTCTGACCCCTCTGTGACTACCCCCCCAACACAGCGAGCGGCCATGTCCTGTGTGGTCCTGACACCTTTCTACAGAGCCAGCAGTGGTTCAGGGTCAGCATGAGCGCTATGACCACTCTGTGCCTTACACCCCCCCATACACAGCGGAGCTGCCATGTCTGTGTGTCCTGACACCTTTTCTATAATAGCCAGCAGTGGTCAGGGGTCAGCATGGGCGCTCTGACCCTCTGTGATAACATCCCCATTACACAGCGAGTGCCTATCCTGTGTGTCCTGACAACCTTTCTATCTTAGCCAGCAGTGGTCAGGGGTCAGCATGGGCGCTCTGACCCCTCTGTGACTAAATCCCAGACCACAGCGAGCTGACATGTCCTATGTGGGTCCTGAAACTTTCTGTCATAACCAGCCGTGGTCAGGGTCAGCAAGGGTGCTCTGACCCCTCTTGTGACTACACCCCCATACACAGCGAGATGCCATGTCCTGGTGTCCTGACACCTTTCTATCATAGCAGGCAGTGGTCAGGGGGTCAGCATGGGCGCTCTGACCCCTCTGTGACTAACCCCCATACAATAAACAAGCGAGATGCATGTCCTGTGTGTCCTGACACTTTCTATCATAGCCAGCAGAGTGGTCAGGGGTCAGCTATGGGCGCTCTGACCTCTCTGTTACCACACCCTATACACTGAAGCTGCCATGTCCTGTGTCCTGATTAACTTTCTATCATTAGCAGCAGTGGTCAGGGGTCAGCATGGGCCGCTCTGACCCCCCTCTGTGACTACACCCCCCCATAAACAGTGAGCGCCATGTCCGGTGGTGTCCTGACACCTTTTATCATAGCCAGCAGTGGGTCAGGGTCCAGCATGGGCGCTATGGACCCCTCTGTGGAATACACCCCATTAAACAGCGGCTGCCCAGGTCCTGGCAGGTCTGACACCTTTCTATCATAGACAGCAAGTGGTCAGGGGTCAGCATGGGCGCTTGTGAACCCCTCTGTGACTACACTCCCCCTACACAACGAGATTTGCCATGTCCTGTGTGTCCTGAACACCTTTCTATCATAGACAGTAGTGGTTCAGGGGTCAGCATCGGTGCTCTGACCCCTCTGTGACTACACCCCCATGCACAGCGAGCTGCCATGTCCTGTGTGTCATGACACCTTTCTGTCCAAGACAGCAGTGGTCAGCATGGGCGCTCTTTCTGACCCCTCGGTGACTACACCCCCCATACACAGCGGTGCCATCTGTATGGTCCTGCACCTTTCTATCAAAGCCAGCAGTGGTCAGGGGTCAGAATGGGCGCTCTTCGGACCCCCTTGTGACTACACCCCCCTACACAGCGAGCTGCCATTCCTGTGTGTCTGAAACCTTTCTATATAGCCAGCAGTGGTCAGGGGTAAGCAGGGCGGCTCTGACATCTATGTGACTACACCATTTAATAAAAAGCGAGCGGCCATGTCCTGTGTGTCCCGACACCTTTCTCTCATAGCCAGCAGTGTCAGGTGTAGCAGGGCGCTCTGACTCTCTGTGACTACACCCCCATACACAGCGAGCTGCCAGTCCTGTCCTGACACCTTTATTATCATAGCCAGCAAAGGTCAGGGTCAGAATGAGCGCTCTACCCATCTGTGGACTACACCCACCAACACAGCGAGCTTGCCAGTGTCCTGTGTGTCCTGACACCTTCTATCAAGCCAGCAGTGGTCAGGGGTCAGCATGGAGCCTCTGACCCCTATGTGACTACACCCCATGACCACAGCGAGCTTGCAATGTCCTGTGTCCTGAAAACCTTTCTATCATAGCCAGTGTGGTCAGCATGGGGACGGCTCGGACCCTCTCTGTGACTACACCCCCAATACACAGAAAAACGAGCTGTCATGTCATGTGTGTCATGACACCTTTTTATCATAGCCAGCAGAGCGTCAGGGGTCAGCATGGGCGCTATGACCCTCTGTGACTAACCCCCCATACACAGCGGATGCCTGTACTGGTCCTGACAACTTTCTATCAAAGCCAGAAGAATGGAAGGGGTCAGCATCGGTGCTCTGACCCCTCTTGACCTACACCCCCCATACACAGCAAGCTGCCAGGTCATGTTGTGTCCTGACCCCTTTCTATCATAGCCAGCAGTGGTCAGGGGTCAGCATGGCGCTGACCTCTAGGTGTACACCCTCCTACACAGCGGCTGCACAGGTCCTGTGTCCTGACACCTTTTATCATAGCCAGGCAAGTGGTCAGGGTGCAGCATGGGCGTCGTGACCTCACTGGACTACACCAACCCCATACACAGGGAGCTGACCATTTCCTGTGTCTACACCTTTCTTAATAGCCAGCAGTTGGTCAGGGGTTCAGCTGGCTCGCTATGACCCCTAGTGACTACACCCCCATTACAATGGAGCTGCAGTCATGGTGTTATGACACCTTTCTATCCATACCAGCAGGGTTCAGGGGTCAGCAATGGGCGCCTGACCTCTCTGTGAACTACACCCCCATAAAACAGCGAGGCGCCATGTCCTGTGTGTTCCTGACACCTTTTATTCATAGACCAGCAGTGGTAGGTGTCGCATGGGCGCCTGACTCACTGTGATACAACCACCATACACAGGGGAGTGCCATGTCCGTGTAACTGACCTTTCTATCATAGCCAGTAGTGGGCGGGGTCAGCATGGGTGCTCTCTGACACCTCTGTGATACACCACCCCTTACAGCGAGTGCCATGTCTGTGTGTCTGACAACTTTCTATTCATAGCAGCAGTGATCAGGGGTCAGCATGGACGCTCTGACCCTCTGTGACTACACCCCCAACACAGCAAGCTGCATCGTCCTGTGTTGTCTCGACACCTTCTTGAAATAGCCAGCAGGGTCAGGGGTCAGCGGGGGCCTGACCCTCTGTGACTACACCCCACAACACAGCGAGCGCCTGTCCCCGGTGTGTGTCCTGACACCTTTCATCATAGCAGCAGTGGTCAGGGGTCAGCATGGGCGATCTGACCCCTTGTGAACGACACCCCCATCCACAGCGAGCTGCCATTTCCTGTGGTCGACACTTTCTATTCATAGCGCGTGGGTCAGGGCGCATGCGGCTCCGCTGACCCCTCGTGACTATCACTCACCCATACACGTGAGTGCCATGTCCTTGTGGTTCTGACACTTTCATATCATAGCCAAAGTGGTCAGTGGGTCAGATGGGCGCTCTGATCCGCTCTGTGACTCACCACCCCCATTACAGCGAGCTGTCAATGTCCTGTGTCTGACACTTCTCCTATCATAGCAGCAGTGGTCAGGGTCAAGCATGAGAGCTCTGACCCCATCTGTGAACAACACCCCAATACACAGCGAGGCTGCCAGCCTTTGTGTGTCCTGAACCTTTCTATCATAGCCAGAGTAAGTGGCAGGGTTCAGCATCCGGTGCTCTGACCCTCTGTGATACACCCCCATGCACAGCGAGACTGCCATGTCCTGGTGTCCTGACACCTTTCTGTCATAGCACAGCAGTGTCAGCATGGGCGCTTGAAACTCGTGGACTACACCCCCATACACAGCGGCTGCCATGTCCTGTGTCTGACACCTTTCTATCAAAGCAGCAGTGGTCAGGGGTCAGCATGGGCGCTCTGACCCCTCTGTGACTACACCCCCATACACAGCGAGCTGCCATGTCCTGTGTGTCACTGACACCTTTCTATCATAGCCAGCAGTGGTCAGGGGTCAGCATGGGCGCTCATGAATTCTATGTGACTACACCCCTCATAAAAAGCGAGCTGCCATGTCCTGCTGTGGTCTGACACTCTTTCTCATAGCCAGCACGTGGTCAGGTGTCAGCATGGGCGCTCTGACCGCTCTGTGACTACACCCCCCATTCACAGCGAGCTGCAATGTCCGTGTCCTGACACCTTTTATCATAGCCGCAGTGGTCAGGGGTCAAGCATGAGAGCTCTGACCCCTCTGTGACTACACCCCCCCATCACAGCGAGCCTGCCATGTCCTGTGTGGTCCTGACACCTTTCTATCATAGCCAGTAGTGGTCAGGGGTCAGCATCGGTGCTCTGACCCCTCTGTGACTACACCCCCATGCACAGCGAGCTGCCATGTCCGTGTGTGGTCTGACACCTTTCTGTCATAGCCAGCAGTGGTCGCATGGGCGCTCTGACCCCTCTGTGACAACACCCCCATACACAGCGGCTGCCATGTGCTGTGTCTGACACCTTTCATTCAAAGCCAGCAGTGGTCAGGGGTCAGCATGGGCGCTCTGACCCCTCTGGTGACTAACACCCCCCCCATACACAGCGAGTGCCATGTCTGTGTGCTGACACCTTCTATCATAGCCGCAGTGGTCAGGGGTCAGCATGGGCGCTCTGACCTCTTGTGACTACACCCTCCTAAAAAGCGAGGCTGCCATGTCCGTGTGTCCTGACACCTTTCTATCATAGCCAGCAGTGGTCAGGTGTCAGAATGGGCGCTTTCTGACCTCTCTGTGACTACACCCCCCCATACACAGCGAGCTGCCATGTCCTGTGTCCGACACCTTTCTATCATAGCCAGCACTGGTCAGGGGTCAGCATGATGCGCTCTGACCCCTCTGTGACTAAACCCCCACATACACAGCGAGAGTGCCATGTCCTGTGGTCCTGACAACCTTCTATCGTAGACAGCAGTGGTTCAGGGTCAGCATGGGCGCTCTGACCCCTCTGGTGAATACACCCCACCATACAAAGCGAGATGCCATGTCCTGTGTCCTGACACTTTCTATCATAGCCAGTAGTGGTCAGATGGGTGCTCTGACCCCTCTGTGACTACACCCCCCCATACAACAGCAAGCTGCCATGTCCTGGTGTCCTGACACCTTTCTATCATAGACCAGCAGTGGTCAGGGGTCAGCATGGGCGCTCTGACCTCTATGTGACTACAACCTCCATACAACAGCGGCTTGCCATGTCCTGTGTCCTGACACCTTTCTATCATAGCCGCAGTGGTCAGGTGTCAGCCATGGGCGCTCTTTGAACCTCACCTGGATACACACACCCCCATTACACAGGGAGTGCCATGTCCTGTGTCCTGACACCTTCTATCATAGCCAGCAGTGGTCAGGGGTCAGCATGGGTGCTCTGACCCCCTCTGTGGACTACACCCCCATTACACAGTGAGCTGCCATGTCCTGTGTGTCCTGACACCTTTCTATCATAGCAGCAGAAGTGTCAGGGGTCAGCATGGCGCGTTCTGACCTCTCGTGACTACACCCCCCATAAACAGCGAGCTGCCAGTGGTCTGTGGTGTCCTGACACCTTCTATCGTAGCCAGCAGTGGTCAGGGGTCAGCATTGGGCGCTCGGACACCCTCTGTGACTACACCCCCATACACAGCGAGCTGCCATGTCTGTGTGTCATGACACCTTTCTATCATGCCAGCAGTGGTCAGGGGTCAGCATGGGGCTCTGACCCTATGTGACTACACTCCATACAGAGCGGCTGCAATGTCCTGTGTCTGACACCTTCTATATCATAGCAGCAGTGGTGGCAGGGTCAGCTATGGGCGCTCGACCTCACTGTGGACTACACCCCCATACACAGGGAGCTGCAGTCCTGTGTCCTGACACCTTTCTATCATAGCCAGTAGTGGTCAGGTCAGCATGGGTGCTCTGACCCCTCTGTGACAACACCCCCATACACAGCGAGCTCGCCAATGTCCTGTGGTCCTGACACCTTCTATCATAGCCAGCAGTGATCAGGCGTAGCAATGGACGCTCTGGGACCCCCTGTGGGACTAAACCCCCTAGACACAGCAAGCTGGCCATGTCCGTGTGTGTCCTGGACCCTTCTCTAATAGACGCGTGGTCAGGGTGTCAGCTATGGGCGCTCATGACGCCTCTGTGACTACACCCCCCATACACAGCGTAGCTGCCATGTCGTGGTCTGCACACCTTTCTATAACATAGCCAGCAGTGGTAAGGGTCCAGCATTTGGCGCTCGGACCCCTTGTGGACTACACAACCCCTACACAGCGAGCTGCATCATGTCCTGTCGGTCCTGACACATTTTGGCACATTTCAGGCTCCATCCCCATGTCCACACATTGGGGGCAGGGGGGTGGGGACGAGGGGAGAACCAGAGAATTTATTTCTCCCATGTGCCAGAAACTGAAGAGGCCTGATCTCCCAAGCGCGACAGAGCCACAGGGCAGTTAAGGGCAAGTATTAATTAACCCCCCCCCCCCACTTCTCAGTTTATTATTTGGTACAAACATTTTAAAAAATCCAATAAATTTAGTTCCAGTGTGTTGATTTTCACTAAATGAATTACAATTTTATCTTTTTATGTTTGATGACTGAAATAGGGCAAAAAGCGGAGTAAGAAAAAGTAATGCGGACAATACTTTCCAAGGCCCACGTACACTGCCCCCCCCATACACTAGGGGCCCCTCTCTACCACAAGGCTCCCCCACCCCGCTACAACCAAGGCCATCCTCGTTACACAAGGGCCCCCCCT
>WNYA01000299.1:133014-152232 GCA_019512145.1 Engystomops pustulosus | reverse complement strand
AGGCACCACGATACACTTGCACCACCCACATACAATTAGGAAACCTACTACTCAGAAAAAAGGCTAACAACAACCCGAGTACACTAAGGGCCATCATCAGTACCCAGGACCCACATGCCGTAACAACAAGGACACCCTAGTAAACAAAGCAGCCCCCCCCACCCCCACCCGTACACAAGGACCCCAGTACCAGGGTCAGAGGAGCCAATCTTGATAAAGAAAGACCACTTACCCAGTTATAAGGAAGAGGACCCAGCAGAAGAAGAACAAGTCGTATCATCTCGGAGGACAAGCTGCAGATGTTCTGACCTACCAGAGACACAAGTCACAGGAAATGTCACTGTCTGAAGCCGCAGGAGGAGATCTGAAGATTGTGGTTCAGTTTCAGTAAGACAGTCCAATTGTGTAACCCCAATTACTCTGCAGCTTTCTCACACATCCTATTTATACATTTGGTATCCCCATACACTTGACCCTATTTCATCCCTTACACCAGGACACTTTTTATGGACCCTCACCTGAGACTTGTCCCTGCTTATAGACCCAGGACCCTCGTGTAGTATTTGTGTGGTGAATCTTCTATACTATGCACTGAAAGCTCACATTCCGATGGTCAGCAGTTTAGGGAACTCCAAGAGGCCCCCCTTCAACTTTGAATCAGGAACCTCCATACATGAACCCTCACACTGGTTCCATCCTTACTTAACTAGAATATACAACACATACATCCATATATTACACACAACAGATTTGTGCTGTATACCACCATATCGTATTTATGATACCCACATGCCTGTAAAATACTGACCATGTACAAACAATGAACATACCACATATAAATAGTCTACGAGCAGTAAATACTACATGTACATACAACAGTAAAGTTTCATACACATAAATTATATACCAGCAGTAAATTACCTACAACTAAGTCTATACAAGTAGTGAATATACCACATATTACATATAGCTGCAATGAATACATGTACAGAAGTATACCAGCAGTGAATAAACACCACATATATAAATGATTTTCAGCAGGAATAGTATGATTTGAGGTCTGGTTTTGGGTCTAAGTGTTGTAAACTTACTTTGGTATTGCAGGTAGGAATCATAGGTGGTGGAAGCCAGAGGTCAGTACACGGAGAAGCTTAGCAGTACAGCGGAGCAGGCAGAGGTATCGTCAGGGAGGAAGCCGGTGCTCATTGGCACAATAGAGAAGTCGGTTGCAGGAGAGACTAAAGGCTGTGTAAGACAATAATCTTGCAAAGAAGTGTAGGCAAGGCTGGGTTTTAAATAGGAACGTCCAAAAGGAAGGGGTGGAGCAAAGCCAGGGAAGCAGGAACTGGAAAGATCAAGAACTAGGCCAACGATCAGCACCAGAGCTGTCTAGAGAGCTGCATAGCTCATGTGGTAGAGTGACCTTTGGAACAGTCGAGTCCACCGGTTCAAGTCCTGACAGAATATACTGTACACATACAGTACAGACCAAAGTCTGCACTCACCTTAGTTCAGGGTTTCTGTATTTTCATGACTATAAAAATTGTAGATTCGCACTGATAGTCATCAAAACTATGCATTATCACATGTGGAATTATAGACTTACCAAACAGGTGTGAAACAGCTAAAAAATCTGGTTTATATTTTAGGGGCTTTTGCTTTTATTACTGCTTTGAAAACTCTTGGTTCTCTTGAACAAGAGGTAGTCACTGGAATGGTCTTCTAACAGTCTTGAAGGAGCTCCCAGAGATGCTCGCACTTGTTGGCACTTTGCCTCACTCTGCAGTCAGCTCACCCCAAACCATTGGATGGGTTCCGGTCTGGGGGACGTGGTGAGGCCGGGTCATCTGCGAGCCTCTATCACTCTTTTGGTCATCAAGTCTTACACACGCGGGAGGTGTTGGGGTATTGTCCTGTTGAAAAAACGAGGGTACAACTTTACTGTAACCAGAGGAAGAGCAGCGCCTGGAAGATTGCGTGGTAACGTGATGTGGCCAGTATTTCCCCAACAGTGTCACAGACAAGAAGAAACCCGCCCTCCCCATCCACATCATCAGCACCCAACAGTTTTCAACAGCCAAAGCCCCCCCCCCGATCAACCATCACACCAAAAGTGTCATCAGCACAGCCCCCCAACCATCCACCTCCTCCTCCAGGCTCATGTGGGGGACCAGCCATCCTTCACCTTTTATGGTGGTTTGGAACAAATGATCTCACATTTGGGACTCATCGACAAAGGCCAAATCTTCCTTGGTCGTGAGGGTCCATGCCATGGTTGTGTGCTTGGTGCATGGTGCTTAAGCAGTGGTCCTAGCAGTGATGATGTTACTATCAAGCGCCTGCCAGTTCTCTCACAGTGTTGCAGAGATGTTGTCTGCTGCGAAACCACTTCTGTGCACAGGGACCTCTAATTGAGCTACTGTTCCTGACGTTATTCTGAGGCTGGTGACTCGGATGGACTTAGCAGCAGAAGGGTGACTCTATCCTCCGCAGCAAGAGATGACTTTATCCTCCGCGCAGAGGTGACTCTTATCCTCCGCAGCAGGTGTGACATCTTATTCCTCCGCAGCAGGTGTGACTTTATCCTCCACAGCAGAGGTGACCTTTATCTCATGGGGCGCTCCTCTGTCATCCAGTTTCTGCTTGTTAGTGCTTGATGGTTGCACTGCACTGGGGACATTTTCAAAGTTTTCCCCAATTTTTTTCGGATGACTGACCTTATTCTCATGTAATGATGCCACTCATTTTGTGTTACCTTAGCTGCATTTTTATGGCCATAATACAAATTCTAGCAGTGCATTCAGTAGGATCGATAGCCCATGTATCAACCTTTGACTCACTCCTGCCACCAACTGGTGGTTCCTAATAATACTATAGGACACAGAACTCCTTATTGCCGCTGACAGGGCACTGTAGATGTGAGAACCTTTCCAGGTGACTATCAATGAAGAGGAGAAAAACGAAGGATGGCACTCACCGCGTATGTTAAAGAACCTGGCAAGAAATCGCAGGGTCGGGAACATAGCCATGTGACCTGGTGTAACTTGATCCGTAGACGGAGTGCTGCTCCCAGACATTGAGCATTGACACCTGCTGACGGTTTCCCTGTAGACACTCCTGTGTAACTGTGCTCCTCTCCCTGTGAGTGACCCGTGTAACTGTGCTTCTTCCTGTAGCGCCCTGTTAATTGTCCACTACACTCCTGTTTGTGAATGTTGTAGACTCGTTAGGCTCCTCTCCCTGTAGACACTCTGATGATAATGTGCTACTTCCTTACGGTTAGGACAGCTCCTGTGTAACTGTGCTCCTCTCCCTGTAGACGACTCATGGGTAACTGTGTCCTCTCCTGTAGACAATCCTGTGTACTGTGCTCCTCTCCCTGTAGACACTCCTGGTAACTGTGCTCCTCATCCGGTAGACGTCCCTGTGTAACTGTGCGCCTTCCATGTAGACACTCTGTTGGAACTGTGCTCCTCTCCCTGTACTCCGGGAACTGTGCTCGGAGCCCTGTGTAACTGTGCTCCTCTCCCTGTAGACACCTTCTATCTCGTACATTGTACCTGTGCTCCTCTTCCTGTGAGGTGTGAAGGTGTCTCTCTGTGTACCTGTAACGTGTGTTCACCTAGCCGTTATGTTCCCTGTAGACATCCTGATATAATCATCCTGTGCGCTCCTGGTACTGTGCTTCCCTTAGACACTCTGAGTAAAACTGTGCTCCTCTCCTGTAGACACCCTGTGTAATCTTGCTTCCTCTCCTGTAGACACTCCTGGTAACTGTGCTCCTCCCTGTCAGAGGACGTTCTGTGTATAACTGTGGATCTCTCCCTTGTAGACGATCTGTGTAACTGTGCTCTCTCCTACCATTAGTGTCTTCCTTAGACAATCCTGTGTAATGTGCTCCTCTTGGAAGGCAGAAGAACGCATGCCGCCACCAGATGAAAAGAAAACGTGATCTTTAATTTCAATCTTCCAGTTAAAAACAGTAGTTAGCATTGTACAAATCGAAAAAAATTGGGTGAAGTTAAAGGTGAAGTTTGCATCCTAGTTGCACAAAGGACAAGTACAATAAAAAAATTAAGGGAAAGTATAGCCTACGGTTTACGGGACGGCGTTACACGTCCTTACTCATGTGCTACTACTGTTTTACTGGAGATAGAATTGAAAATTAAAGAATACGTTTTTACTTTCATCTGGTGGCGGCATGCGTTTTTCTATGCCTCCCGAGGAGCATGCTCGTGGTACCTGAGCAGCAGCCAGCACAGTGGGGTGAGACTGACAAGTTGAGGTGAGCGGTTCAACTCCTTTTTAGTTTAACTGTGCTCCTCTCATGTAGACGCGCTCTGTGTAAATGTGATCCTCTCCCTGATAGAGTCCTGTGTAACTTTGCTCCTCTCCCATAGACACTCCTTTATAACTGTGCTCCTTTTTTTTTTTTTTTTTTTTTTTTTTTTTTCTCACGTAGACGCTCCTGGTAACTGTGCTCCTCTCCTGTAAAAGGGGGGGGGGGGGGGGGGGGAAACGGGGGCCTTTTTCAGTTGTTTTTTTACACTGTGCTCCCTCTCCCTGTAGACGTTCCTGTTTAAACTGTGCTCTCTCCCTATAGAGCTTCGTATAAACTGTGCTCCTCTCCATGTAGCACTCGTATAACGTGCTCCTCTCCCTGAGACGCTCCGTTGTAACGTGCTCCTCTCCCGTAGGACACTCCTGTGTAACTGCGCTCTCTGCTCCCGTAGACACCCTTGTGAACTGTGCTCCTCTTCCGCAGATATTCTGTTGTAACTGTGCCATCTCCTATAGACCTCCTGTTGTTTTGTAACTGTTATCCTCTCCAGTAGACGCTCAAGTTGTAACTGTGCTCCTCTTCAGTAGACACTCCTGTGTAACTGTGCTCCTTTCCTGTAGCACGTTCCTGTCGTAACTGCGCTTTTCCCTGGTAAAAACTCCTGGTGTCGTAACTGCGCTCTCTCACCTGTACACCTCCTGTGTAAACTGTGCTCTCTTACTGCAGATATACTGTGTAACTGTGCTCCGCTCCATCTAGACGCTCCTGTTGTTTAACCTTGATCCTCTCCAGTAGACGCTCCGTGTAACTGTGCTCATCTTCCAGTAGGGACACTCCGTGTAAAGTGCTTCTCTTCTGTAGACGCTCTGGTAACTGTGTGCTTCCCTGTAGCCACTACTGTGTAAAGGTTGTAAACGGTGCTCCTCTCCCTATAGAAACTCCTGTGTAACTGTGCTGCTATCCATGTAGACGCTCCTGTTAACTGTGCTCCCTCTCCCTAAGACAATCCCTGGATCAACTGTGCTCCTCCTCCCTCGTAGACAACGGCTCCTGTGTCAACTACGCTCTCTACCCTGTAGACGTCCGGTGTTGTAACTGTGCTCCCTCCTGAGACACTCCTGTTACCTGTGTCCTCTTCTGTAGATAGACTCCGTATGTAAACTGGTGCTACTCTCCCTATAGACGATCTTGTGTAACTGTGCTCCTCTCCCTGTGACACTATGGTAACTGGCTCCTCTTAATGTAGACGTTCATGTGTAACTTGTGACTCACTCCCTGTAGACGTTCTGTGTAACTGTGCTCTTCCTATAGACGCTCCTGGGTAACTGTTACTCCTCTCCCTGTAGACACCCTGTGTAACTGTGACCTCCTCTCCTGTAGACGTCAGTGTGTAAAACTGTGCCCGATCCCTTATAGATGCTCTGGTAAATGTGCTCCTCTCCCTGTATAGACAATCCGGTAACTGTTGCTCCTCGCAATGTAGACGTCCCATGTACTGTGACTATCTTCTGTCGACGCTCATGCTGTAAACTGTGTCCTTCCCTGTAGACGCTCCTGTGTAACTGTGCTTCCTCTGCCTGTAGAGTCCTGTGTAACTGTGATCCTCTCCCTATAGACGCTATATGTTGTTAACTGTGCTCATCTTCCGGTCGACGCTTACTGTGTAACTGTGCTCTCTCCCAGAGACGATCCTGTGTAACTGTTGCTCCTCTCCTGTAGACGCTCCTGTGTAACTGTAACCTCTCCTGTAGACGCTCCAGTGTAACTGTTCTCCTCTCCCTGTAGACGCTCCCGTGTACTGCGTATTCTCCCTTGTAGACACTCCTGTGTTGTAACTGTGCTCCTGCTCCTGTAGACATTCCGTGTGTTGTAACTGTGCTTCCTTTCTCCTTAAGAAGCTCATGGTTCACTGTGCTCTTTCCCTGTTAGCACATACTGGGTAACTGTGCTCCTCTCACTGTAGACGCTACCGGAACTGTGATCCTCTTCCTGTAGTGTTCCTTGTGTAACTGTGCTCCTCTCCCTATAGACGGCTCCTGTGTAACTGTGATCCTCCAATGTAGACCTCCTGTGTAACTGTGCTCCTCTCCATGCTAGCAGTCCTGGGGTGTAAATGTGCTACTCTCCCCTGGAGACGCTCCCATGCAACTGTGCTCTCTCCCTGTAGGCGCTCCTCTGAACTCTGCTCCTCTCCTGGGTCTAGATGCTCCTTTGTAACTGGTGCTCCTCTCCCTACCAGGACGCTACTGTGTTGTAAAAAAACCTTTGCTCCTATCCCTGTAGACGCGCCCTGTATGACTGTGCTCCTCTCCCTGTAGACGCTCTTTGTAAACTGTGCTTCTCTCCTGAGCCGCTCCGGTGTAAACAGTTGCTCATCGCCCGGTAGACGGGCTCCCTGTTATAACTGTGCTTCCTCTCCCTGTAGACGCTCCTGTATATAACTGTGCTCCTCTCACTGTCAGAGTACTTGTAACCTGTGCTCCTCTCCCTGTAGGACGCTCCTGTGTAACTTTGCTCCTCTTCCTGTAGCCGGTCCTGTGTTAAATGTGCTCCTCTCCATGTAGACGCTCCTGTGTTAAATGTGCCTCCTAGTCTTCTCAACGACTCCTGTGTAACTGTGCTCCTCTCCCTGTGTAGACGTCCTTTAACTGTGATCCTCTTCCTGTCGACGCTCATTGTGTAACGATGCTCCTCTTCCTGTCAGACGGCCTCCCTGTTTATAACTGTGCTCCTCTCCATGTAGAAGTTCATTTGTAACGTGCTCCTCTCCCTGTAGAAGCTCCTGTGTAACTGTTGCTCCTCCCGGTAGGACGCTCTTGTGTTGTAACATTGGCTCCTTGCCTGGTAGAAGCTTCTCTAGTAAACTGTGCTCCTTCCTGTAGACGCTCCCATGGAACTGTGCTCCTCCCCTGTAGACAGCTCATCTGTAATGTGCTCCTCTTCCCTGTAGACGATCCTGGGTAACTGTGATCCTTCCCTGTAGACGTCCTGTGTAACTGGGCTCCTTTCCTGTAGACGATCCCTGTGTAACTGTGCTCCTCTTCTGCTAGACACTCCTGGGTGTAACTGAGCTCCTCTAACTGATAGACACTCGGTGTAACTGTTGCTCCCTCTCCTGTAGACGATCCTGTGTAACTGTGATCCATCTCCCTGTGACGATCCTGTGTACTGGGCTCTCCTGTAGAAGTCCTGTGTTAACTTGGCCCTATCCTATAGATGCTCCAGTGTAACGTGCTCATATAACGCTAGACGCTTCCGTTGTAACTGTGGCTCCTTCCCGTAGACGCTCCTGTGTAACTGTGCTCCTATCCCGTAGACGCTCCTTTGTAACTGTGCTTCCTCTCCCTGTAGATCGAAGCCCTGTGTAACTGTTGCTCCTCTTCCTTAGAGACCCTTCCGTTTGAACTTTGACTTCCTCTCCCGGTAGACCACTCCTGTCTAACTGTGCTCCTCTCCCATGTAAATTTCCTATGTAACTGTGCTCCTCTCCATGTAGACGCTCCTGTGTACATGTGGCTCCTCTGCCCTTGTAGCAAGTTCCTTTGTAAACTGTGCTCATATCCCTCATAGATGCTCCTGGTAACTGTGCTTCTTCCAGCAGAAGACACAATTAGGCTAGAAGAAACCCGGAAAAGATCTACTCCCTATGAAAAGGTCTAAGAGGCAGTGCCCCTTATACCCTTTTTCTTTTGATATTCCAGTGGTCTACCTATTGTATCTCGTTAAGAGAAGCCCAGGACTGTGCAGTGCAGTTGATCACAGTACACGGACCTGGATATAGAGGAATGTGCAGAGCAGTGACACAGCACAAGGAAACTGGAGTACCAAGAGGAATGTGCCAGAGCAGTGATAACAGCACAAGGGCCTGGAGTATAAGAGGACTGTGCGAGCAGCGAACAGCACAAAGGACCTGGAGTATAAAGAGAATGGCAAAGCAGTGACCACAGCACAAGGACATGGAGAGTAAGTATAGAGGACAGTGCAGCAGAGGAGTGACCACAGCCACAAGACCTGGAAGCATAAGAGACTGGGCCAGAGCATGACCACAGCACAAGGAACTGGAGGGATAAAAGACTGTGCAGCAGCATGACACGCACAAGGACCGGAGTATAAGGAGGAACTGGTGCACTTGCCCCAGGGAAGCAGTGACCACAGCACAAGGACCTGGAATATAAGAGAATGGCAGAGAGTGATCACAGCCACAAGGAGCTGGAGAGTATAAGAGACGTGCAGTGCGTGATCACAGCACAAGGAGCGGAGTATAAGAGACGGTTTGCCAGAGCAGTGACACCAGCACAAGGACCTGGAGTTATAAGAGACTGGGCAGAGCAGTGATCACACGCACAAGGACCGGAGTCTAGAGACTGTGCAGAGCAGTGATCACAGCACAAGGACATGGTAGGTATAAGAGACTGTGCAGAGCAGTGACATCAGCACAAGGAGCTGGAGTTAAGGCAGACTGTGCGGCAGGACCACAGCACAAGGGACCTGGAGTTATAAGAGACTGTGCAGAGCAGTGACACACAGCACAAGGACCTGGCGGCTAGAGCGTGAGAGCAAGTGACACAGACAAAGACCTGAAGGATAGAGACTGTGCAGAAGCAGGACAAAGAACAATGGCCTGGCTGGAATATAAGAGACTGTGCAGAGACAGGATCCACAGCACAAGCACAACAACAAAAAACCAAGCTGGAGTACAGTACAAGAGGGACTGTGCAGTGCAGTGATCACCAGCACAAGGAGCTGGAGTATAAGAGACTGTGCAGAGCGAGTGACCACAGCAAAAGGACCTGAGTAAGAGGGACTGTGCCGAGCAGTGATCACAGCAACGGACCTGGAGTATAAGAGCTGTGCAGAGCAGTGATCACCAGCACAAGGACCTGGAGTATAGAGGCTGTGCAGCGCAGTGGGACCTAGCACAAGGAGCCTGGGTATAAGAGACTGGGCAGAGCAGGGACCACAGCACAAGGATGGGTAATAAGAGGGACTGTGCAGAGCAGAGTGACCACGAGCACAAGGACTGGAGTATAAGAGGGACTGTGCAGAGGTGATCACAGCCAAGGACCCCCTGGGGGAAATAAAGAGAATGTGCAGAGCAGAGACCACAGCACAAGGGGACCTGGAGTTAACGAGACTGTGCAGAGCAGTGACCACGAACAAGGACCTGGAGTAGTATAAGGAACTGTGCAGAGCAGTGACCACACAGCACAAGGACCTGGAGTATAAGAGACTGTGTGCAGAGCATTGACTCACAGCACAAGACCTGAGGAAAGAGACTGTGCAGAGGAGGACCCAGCCCAAGGGCCTGGAGTATAAGAGACTGGGAGAGCAGCGACCACAGCACAAGGACCTGGAGTATAAGAGACTGTACAGGAGCAGTGACCCTCAGCACCACAAGGAACTGGAGTTATAAGAGACTGGGCAGAGCGTACATTAGCACCAGGAAATGGAGTATAAGAGGACTGTTCAGAGCAGTGCTTCACAGCACCAAGATGGAATATAAGAGAAGGTGACAAGGCAGCGATCACAGCACAAGGACCTGGAGTATAAGAGACTGTACGAGCAGCTTAGCGACCACAGCACAATGGACCGGAGTATAAGGGGGGGGGGAGACTGTGCAGAGCAGTGACCACACGAACAAGGACTGAGTCTAAGAGATGTGCAGAGCAGTGACCAAGCACAAGGACCTGGAGTAGTATAAGAGACTGTGCAGGCAGGATCACAGCCAAGGACCTGGAAGGATAGGGTAGATGTGCAGAAGCAGTGACACAGCACAAGGACTGGGAGTATAAGCGACTGTGCAGACAGTAATCACAGCCAAGGACCTGGAGTATAAGAGAATGTGCAGAGCAGTGATCACAGCACAAGGACCTGAAATATAAAAGACTGTGCAGAAGCAGTAATCACAGCACAAGGGACCATGGAGGGATAGGAGACTGGTGAAGAGCAGTGATCAAAGCACAAGGGACCGGAGGATAAAAAAAAAGGGGAACTGATGCAGAGAAGTGAATCACAGCACAAGGACCTGGAATATAATAGCTGTGCAGAGCAATGACTTAGCCAAGGACCTGGAGTATAAGCGACTGTGCAGAGCAGGGACCACAGCACAAGACCTGGAGATATAAGAGACTGTGCAGAGAGTGACCACAGCAAAGGACTGGAGATAAGAGGACTGTGACGAGCCGTGACCACAGCACAAGAACACCGCGAGGATAAGAGACTGTTGCAGAGCATTGACACAGCAACAAAGAACTGGAGTATAAGAGACTTGCAGAGCCAGTTGAACCACAGGCACAGGAGAGAAGGAGTTATAGGAGACTGATGCAGAGCAGTGATCACGCACAAGGCAAGGAATATAAGAGGAGCTGTGCAAGAGAAGTGATAACAGCCACAAGGACTGGATATAATAGGGATGTGCAGAGCAGTATTGACCTCTGAACAAAGGACCTGGAGTATAAGAATAAGAAGACTGTGCAGAGCAGTGATACAAGCACAAGGACCTGGAGTATCAGAGACTGCGCAGCGCCGTGACACAGCAAAAGGCCCTGGAGGATAGGGACTGTGCAGAGGCAGGTGACCACAGCAAAAGGACTGGAGTAGTATAAGAGATGTCGCAGAAGCAGTGACCACAGCACAGGGACTGGAGAGTAGAAGGAGACTGTGCAGCGCAGTGCCATGCACAAGGACTGGAGTAAAGAGACTGTGCGTAACAGTGATCCCAGCACAAGACCTGAGGATAGAGACTGTGCAGAGCAGAGTAATCACAGCACAGGACCTGAAGGATAAGAGACTGTGAAGAGCAGTGATCACAGCACAAGGAACCTGGAGTGTAGAGTTGTAAGAGGGACTGTGAAGAGCGCGATAACAGCCACAAGGACTGGTTTTAGAGACTGTGCAGCGCAGTGCCCACAGCACAAGGACCTGTTTGGAATATATATGAGATGTGCAGAGTCAGTGATCACAGCACAAGGACTTGGAGTATAAGAGACTGTTGCGGAGCAGCGATCAAAGCACAAGGACATGGAGGATAGGCGACTGGGCAGAGCAGTGATCACCGCCCCAAGGACCTGGAGTAGTGAGTATAAGAGATGTGCAGAGCAGGTGACCACAGACAGGAGCTGGAGTATAAGGGGAATTTTGTTTTGTTTTTTTTGGCAGAGCAGTGACCCACTGCACAAGGACGGAGTAGGATAAGAGACTGTGCGTAACAGGGAATCACAGCCACGGACATGGAAGGATAAGGAGGATGTGCAGAGCAGTAATCACAGCACAAGGACCGAAGATACTAAGAGACGTGCAGGAGTTGATCATAGCACACGGACCTGGAGTGTAACGAGATGTGAGAGCAGCGTATCACAGCACAAGGACCTGGAGTTAGAGACTGGCAGTAGCGTGACCACCAGCACAAGGACCTGGAAATAAGAGACTGTGAAGAGTCAAGTAGTGATCACCGCAAAGACCTGGCGTATAAGAGACTGAGGCGGAGCAGCGAATTCACAGCACAAGGACTGGGAGTATAAGAGAATGTGCGGTGCAGTGTTCACAGCACAAGGACCTGGAGTATCGGAGAATTGTGCGAGCAGTAGGACCACAGCACACGGACTGGAGTATAAGAGACTGTGCAGAGCAGTAATCACAGCAAAGGACCTGGTGATGTTTGTATAAGAGGACGTGCAGGAGCAGTTGATCACAGCAAGGACACTGGAATAAAGAGATATGTGCAGAGCAGCAGGACCACAGCACAAGGGACTGAGTATAAGAGACTGTGAAGAGCATGGGAACAACAGCACAAGGAAGCTGGAGTATAAGAGACTGTGCAGAGCAGTGGACCACAGGCCACAAGGAACTGGGTATAAGAAGACTGTGCCAGAGCAGTGACCACAGAACAAGGACATGGAAGTTAAAGACTGTGCAGAGCCGTGATCCAAGCAAAGGACTGGAGGATAGGAGACTGTGCGAGCAATGATCACAGCACAAGGACCTGGAGGATAAGAGACTGTGCAGAGCGTGATCACCCCCCCCCCCCCCCCCCTCCAGCACAAGGACTGGAGATAGGAGACTGGCAGAGCAGTGATCACAGCACAAGGACCTGGAATATAATAGACTGTTGGAGCATGACTTAGCACAAGGAGTGGAGTATAAGAGGACGTGCAGAGCAGTACCCAGAAAAGGACCCTGGAGTCTAAGAGACGGTGCAGAGCAGTGACACAGCACCAAGGACCTGAGTAGAAGCAGGACTGTGCAGAGCAGTGACCACAGCACAAGGACCTGGAGTTATAAGAGATGTGCAGAGGCAGTGACCACAGCACAAGGACCTGAGTATAAGAGATGGCAGAGCAGTGACCACAGCACCAAGGAAGTGGCGTATAAGGGGGGGATGTGCAGAAGCAAGTGGACCACCGCACAAGAGCTGGAGTAGTATAAAGGACTGTGCAGGCAGTGATCACAGACAAGGACCTGGAATATAAGAGACTGTGCAGAGCAGTGAACAACAGCAAAGACTGGAATATAATAGACTTTGCAGGAGCCATTGACCTCGCTGCACAAGGACCTGGAGTATAAGGAGACGGTGCAGAGCAGTGATCACAGCAAAGGACCTGGAGTATAAGAGACTGTCGCAGGAGAGCAGTGAACCACGACAAGGACCTGGGGATAAGAGACTTTGAGAGAAGGGACCAACAGCAACAAGGTACTGGAGGATAATAGACTGGCAGAGCAGTTAGTGACCACAGCACAGGAAGCTGGAAAGCTGGGTCATAAGAGACCTGTGCAGAAGCAGTGATCACAGCACAGGGAGCTGTAGTAGTATCAGAGACTGGCAGGAGCAGTGACCACAGCACAAGGAGCTGGAAGTATAAGAGACTGTGCAGAGCAATGACCCACAGCACAAGGACTGGAGTTTAAGAGACTGTGCAGAGCAGTGATCACAGCACAAAGGACCGGGAGGATAAAGAGCTGTGCAGAGCAGTGATCACAGGCAACCAAGGACATGGAGGATAAGAGACGGTGCAGGCAGTGATCAAAGCACAAGGGCCCTGGAGTATAAGGAGACTGTTGAGCGCAGTGAGCACCGCAACAAGGACCTGGAGTATAAGATATGTGCAGAGCACGGGACCAACAGCACAAGGACGGAGTATAAGAGTCTGTTGCAGAGCAGGTGACCACAGCAAAGGACTGGAGGATAAGAGGACTGTGCAGAGCAGTGAACACAGCCCAAGCCCCTGGAGTATAAGAGACGTGCCCAGAGCACGGACCACAGCACAAGGACCTGGAGTATAAGAGGGAACTGTGCAGAGCAGTGACCACAGCACAAGGACCTGAGTATAAAGAGCGGTGCAGAGCAGTGACCAAAGCACAAGGAGCTGGATAAGTTAAAGAGACTGTTGCAGAGCAGTGATCACAGCACAAGGACCTGGAATCTAAGAGACTGGCCAGAGCAGTAGTGAGTGATTTACGGCACAAGGACCTGGAATATATAATAGGACTGTGCAAGAGCATTGACCCTTGCACAAGGACACTGGAGTATAAGGAAAATGTTGCAGAGCAGTAGTGATCAAAGCACAGGACCTGGAGTATAAGAGAAGAGGAATCGCCCAAGCCAGAGCAGTGACCACCACCGGCACAGGACCTGGAGGATAATGAGGGACTGTGCCAGAGAGTCGGTGACAACAGCACAAGGACCCTGGAGGATAAAGACTGATGCAGAGCAGTTATCCAGCCACAAGGACTGGAGATAAGAGACTGTGTCATGAGAGCAGGGTACGATCTAGACGAGCACAAGGGACATACCTGAGAGGAAAAGAGAAGTATAAAGTAGACATGTGCAGAGATGCAGTGCATATGTCCAGCCACAAGATTCCCGAGAAGTAATTATAATGTGTTGATTAGAAATACTGCGCAGATCCATATGACCACAGCACACACAACGCGGAACCGGGGGAGGATAGGAGACTGCAGGCAGGACCACAGCACAAGGAACTGGAGGATAAAAGACTGTGCAGAAAGCAAGTGATCACGGGACACCAAGGAGCTGGGATAAGAATGAAGACGGTGCAGTGCTACGCCTAGAGGACAGCAGGTGTGCTCACCATGACAGGACGCGTGGTTGTGACGGATAAGAGACTGTGCAGAGCAGTGACACAGCACCAAAAGTACCTGGATGTGACGCAGTACAGCGGACGGATGTTGCCGCAGCAGTGCATGATCACCAGCATCGAAAGTGACCTGGAGTGGATAAGAGACTGTGCTAGAGAAGCAGATTGATTTAAAACAGACCACACAGAGGACTGCGGATAAAAGTGACTGTGGCCAGTAGAAGGCAGGAGAATCACAGCACAGGGAGCTGGAGTAAAAGTAGTTATAAGCTATGACATAGTTGAGACAGGTTCAAGACATGCAGGGATGACACCATAAAGCATACAAGGACATATCCACTCGGAGTCTAAGAGATGATTTGTGATTGCAGATAAAGAACAGCGAACGTGAATGTCACAGAAGCACAAGACTTGAAGGATAAGACTGACTGTTAGCAGAGCCAGTGA
The DNA here is from genome assembly GCA_019512145.1 of Engystomops pustulosus. NCBI lineage: Eukaryota > Metazoa > Chordata > Amphibia > Anura > Leptodactylidae > Engystomops > Engystomops pustulosus. The sequence continues at coordinate 137,409 of WNYA01000299.1, read as the reverse complement.
TACAAGGACAACAGGGCACCCTGAGGAGATAATAAAAGCGAGTATACCTTGTGGAAGCACAGGGGTTGATATCCACAGCACACGGCACTGGAAGTATAAGGATGTGCACGCAGTGTTATCACGCACAAGGAACCTGGAGAGTATAAAAGACACTTGTGCAGCAGCCGAGACCACAGCACCAAGGACCATGGGGAGTATAAGAGACTGTGCAGAGCAGCGTTATAACTTCAACGCACAAGGACCTGGATGAATTCAAGGGTAAAATGATGTACCACGTGCCAGAGCTAGTGGAATTCTCATTGCAACGCACAAGGGCCTGGGAGTTCGAGGACTGTGCACAGCATAGCGCGAACCCCTCTAACACCATACGCACTCAAAAAACAGGTCACACAGTGCGGAGTTCGTATAAGAGAGTTATCTGGTGACCAGCAGCAAGTGATCACCACAGAAACCCAGGGCGAGGAGCTAAGGAGGCACCTGTTGCCAGAGCCGCGATCACCAGCCACGGATCTGGCGTCTAAGAGACTGTGTGCCGAGCAGGGAGACACAGCCCAAGGCCCTGGAATATTAATGCGCCTGTGCAGAGGCAGTGCCGACTCAGGCAATACCGCACAAGAGACCCATGGAGTATACGAGATTGTGCAAGCGCTGTGACCCAAGCACAAGGAGATGGAAGTATAAAGAAAGCCTTGTGCACAAAGAAGCATGTGACACCACAGCACCACGGCACCTGGTAGGATAGGCGAATGGATTGCTGACGCGCAGGTGTGCTCAGAAGCAACACAGCAGTACCTGGGGCATAACAGAGACTGTTGACAAGAAACGCAAGTGCACATCCACAGCACAAGGGAGAACGGGACGCCAGAGCAGAGATGTTGCAGACCCAGGGGACCACAGCACAAGGACTGGAGGATAAGCGAGCTGTGCCGAGCAGTGACCACAGCACAGGGAGCTGGAGTATAGAGACTGTGCAGAGCCGGCCAACGAAGAACAAGGGACATTGGAGGAAGTCTAAAAGACGAAACTGTGCAGGGCATAAAAGAAAGATCACCGCACCACGGACCTGCCGGATAAGAGACTGGCAGAGAACAGAGGATGCACCTCAAAGGACCTGAAGATCAGGGAGAACAAATGCCCTGCCAGAGGCAAGTGACCACAGCACAAGGAGACCCCCTGGCCCTCGTACACAAGGACACCCTCGTACACAAGGACACCCCCGTACCATGGTCAGAGGTTTAACTTTATTAAAGTACCTAGATACATTTTCATCACTTCATTCAGAGCCAAATCTATGATAATGAAGACCACTTACCCAGTATAAGGAGAGACCCCAGCAGAAGAACAAGTCGTATCATCTCGGAGGACAGAGCTGCAGATGTCTGACCTACCAGAGACACAAGTCACAGGAAATGTCACTGTCTGAAGCCGCAGGAGGAGATCTGAAGATTGTGGTCAGTTTCAGTAAGACAGTCCTACTCTGTGTAACCAATTACTCTGCAGCTTTCTCACACCTCCTACTTATACATTCTGGTCTCCCCATACACTTGACCCTTATTTCATCCCTTACACCAGGACACTTTTTATTGGACCCTCACCTGAGACTTGTCCCTGCTTATAGACCCAGGACCCTCTGTGTAGTATTTGTGTGTGAACTTCTTATACTATGCACTGAAGCCTCACATTCAGATGGTCAGCAGTTTAGGGAACTCCAAGAGGCCCCCATTCCAACTTTGAATCAGGAACCTCCATACATGAACCCTCACCACTGTTCCTATCCTTAAACTTCAGAATATACCAACACATACATATATTTACACACAACATATATGTGCTGTATACACCATATCGTATTTATGATACCCACATGCCTGTAAAATACTGACCATGTACCAACAATGAACATACCACATATAAATATATACCAGCAGTAAATACTACATGTACATACCAACAGTAAATATTTCATACACATAAATTTATACCAGCAGTAAATATACCATACAACTAAGTCTATACAAGTAGTGAATATACCACATATACATATATGCCTGCAATGAATACACTGTACAGAAGTATACCAGCAGTGAATAAACACCACATATATAAATGATTTTCAGCAGTGAATATGTAATGATTTGAGTCTGGTTTTGGAGTCTAAGTGTTGTAACTTACTTTGGTATTGCAGGTAGGAATCATAGTCGGTGAAAGCCAGAGGTCAGTACACAGGAGAAGCTTAGCAGTACAGCGGAGCAGGCAGGTATCGTCAGGAGGAAGCCGGTGCTCATTGCACAATAGAGAAGTCGGTTGCAGGAGAGACTAAAGGCTGTAAGAACAATAATCTTGCAAAGAAGTGTAGGCAAGGCTGGGTTTAAATAGGAAGTCCAATCAAGGAAGGGGTGGAGCAAAGCCAGGGAAGCAGGAACTGGAAGATCAAGAACTAGGCCAACGATCAGCACCAGAGCTGTCTAGAGAGCTGCATAGCTCAGTTGGTAGAGCTGAAGCCTGGAACAGTCGAGTCCACCGGTTCAAGTCCTGACAGAATATACTGTACACATACAGTACAGACCAAAAGTCTGAACTCACCTTTACGTTCAAGGAGTTTTCTGTATTTTCATGACTATAAAAATTGTAGATTCGCACTGAAGTCATCAAAACTATGAATTATCACATGTGGAATTATAGACTTACCAAACAGTGTGAAACAGCTAAAAATCTGTTTTATATTTTAGGGGCTTTTGCTTTTATTACTGCTTTGAAAACTCTTGGCTTCTCTTGATACAAGAGGTAGTCACCTGGAATGGTCTTCCTACAGTCTTGAAGGAGCTCCCAGAGATGCTTCGCACTTGTTGGCACTTTTGCCCTCACTCTGCAGTCCAGCTCACCCCAAACCATCTGGATTGGGTTCCGGTCTGGGGACTGTGGAGGCCGGGTCATCTGGCGTAGCCTCTATCACTCTTTTGGTCATCAAGTCCTTACACAGCCGGGAGGTGTTTGGGGTTATTGTCCTGTTGAAAAACCGAGGGTACAACTATACTGTAACCAGATGGAAGAGCAGCCGCTGGAAGATGCTGTGGTAACGCTGCTGGTCCAGTATTATCCCCAACAGTGTCACCAGAAACCCCGCCCTCCCTCCTCACATCATCACACCCAACAGTTTCAACAGCAAAGCCCCCCCCCCCCGCTCACACCATCACACCCAAAAGTGTCATCAGCACAGCCCCCCACACCATCCACCTCCTCCTCCAGGCCTCACTGTGGGGACCAGCCATTCCTTCACCTTTTCTGGTGGTTGGAACCAATGATCTCACATTTGTACTCATCAGACAAAGTCCAAATCTTCCTTGGTGTGAGGTCCATTCCATGTGTCTCTGGTGCTTGGTGCTGGTGCTTAGCAGTGGTTTCCTAGCAGTGATGTTACTATCAAGCTGCTGCACAGTCTCCTCTCACCAGTTGTTGCAGAGATGTGTCTGCTGCGAAACCTCTGTGCACCAGTGACCTCTAATCTGAGCTACTGTTACCTGCGATTTCTGAGGCTGGTGACTCGGATGGACTTAGCAGCAGAGGTGACTCTTATCCTCCGCAGCAGAGATGACTCTTATCCTCCGCAGCAGAGGTGACTCTTATCCTCCGCAGCAGAGGTGACTCTTATCCTCCGCAGCAGAGATGACTCTTATCCTCCGCACAGAGGTACTCTTATCCTCCCAGCGGAGTGACTCTTATCCTCCCACAGCATGCTCTTATCCCCATCAGCAGAGGCTGAACCCTTATCCTCCGCAGCAGGTGTGACTCTTATCCTCCGCAGCAGGTGTGACCCTTATCCTCCACAGCAGAGGTGACCCTTATCCTCCTGGGGCGCTCCTCTTGTCATCCAGTTTCTCTGTAGTGCTTGATGGTTTTTGCAACTGCACTTGGGGACATTTTCAAAGTTTTCCCAATTTTTCGGACTGACTGACCTTTATTTCTCAATGTAATGATGGCCACTCATTTTGTCGTTACTTAGCTGCATTTTTCTGGCCATAATACAAATTCTAGCAGTGCATTCAGTAGGACGATCAGCCATGTATCCACCTGACTCCTGCACAACTGGTGGTCCTAACCAATCTATAGGACAAGAAATCTCCCTTATTGCCGCTGACAGGGCACCTGTGATGTGAGAACCTTTCCAGGTTCCAATGAAGAGGAGAAAAAGAGAAGGTTGGCACTCACCGCATATTTAAAATGCAACATGGGCAAGATGAAACGCTAGGTGTGCGAAACGATTCGTCCCTGTAGACACTCCTGTGTAACTGTGCTCCTCTCCCTGTAGACGCTCCCGTGTAACTGTGCTCCTCTCCCTGTAGACGCTCCCGTGTAACTGTGCTCCTCTCCCTGTAGACCCTCCTGTGTAACTGTGCT
>WNYA01000299.1:110491-132908 GCA_019512145.1 Engystomops pustulosus | reverse complement strand
TCTCCCTGTAGATGCTCCTGTGTAACTGTGCTCTTCTCCCTGTAGACACTCCTGTGTAACTGTGCTCCTCTCCCTGTAGATGCTCCTGTGTAACTGTGCTCCTCTCCCTGTAGACGCTCCTGTGTAACTGTGCTCCTCTCCCTGTAGACACTCCTTAGTAACTGTGCTCTTCTCCCTGTAGATGCTCCCATGTAACTGTGCTCCTCTCCCTATAGATGCTTCTGTGTAACTGTGCTCCTCATCCTGTAGACACTCCTGTGTAACTGTGCTCTTCTCCCTGTAGACGCTCCTGTGTAACTGTGATCCTCTCCTTGTAGACGCTCCTGTGTAACTGTGCTCCTCTCCCTGTAGACGCTCCTCTGTAACTTTGCTCCTCTCCCTGTAGACGATCCTGTATAACTTTGCTACTCTCCCTGTAGACGCTCTTGTATAACTGTGCTCCTCTCCCTGTAGACGCTCCTTTGTAACTGTGCTCCTCTCCCTGTAGACGCTCCTGTGTAACTGTGCTCCTCTTCCTGTCGACGCTCCTGTGTAACTGTGCTCCTCTGCCTGTAGACGCTCCTGTGTAACTGTGCTCCTCTCAATGTAGACGTTCCTGTGTAACTGTGCTCCTCTCCCTATAGATGCTCCTGTGTAACTATACTCCTCTCCCTGTAGACGCTCCTTTGTAACTGTGCTCCTCTCCCTTTATAAGCTCCTGTGTAACTGTGCTCCTCTCCCTATAGACGCTTCTGTGTAACTGTGCTCCTCTCCCTGTAGACGTTCCTGTGTAACTGTGCTCCTCTCCCTGTAGACGCTCCTGTGTAACTGTGCTCCTCTCCCTGTAGACGCTCCTGTGTAACTGTGCTCCTCTCCCCGTAGACGCTCCTGTGTAACTGTGCTCCTCTCCCTGTAGACGTTCCTGTGTAGCTGTGCTCCTATCCCTATAGATGCTTCTGTGTAATTGTGCTCCTCTCCCTGTAGTCCCTGGAGTATAAGAGACTGTGCAGAGCAGTGATCACAGCACAAGGAGCGGGAGTATAAGAGACTGTGCAGAGCAGTGACCACAGCACAAGGACCTGGAGTATAAGAGACTGTGCAGAGCATTGATCACAGCACAAGGACCTGGAGTATAAGAGACTGTGCAGAGCAGTGATCACAACACAAGGACCTGGAGTATAAGAGACTGTGCAGAGCAGCGATCACAGCACAAGGATCTGGAGTATAAGAGACTGTGCAGAGCAGTGACCACAGCACAAGGAGCGGGAGTATAAGAGACTGTGCAGAGCAGTGACCACAGCACAAGGACCTGGAGTATAAGAGACTGTGCAGAGCAGCGATCACAGCACAAGGACCTGGAGTATAAGAGACTGTGCAGAGCAGTCACCACAGCACAAGGACCTGGAGTGTAAGAGACTGTGCAGAGCAGTGACCACAGCACAAGGACCTGGAGTGTAAGAGACTGTGCAGAGCAGTGATCACAGCACAAGGACCTGGAGTATAAGAGACTGTGCAGAGCAGTGACCACAGCACAAGGAGCGGGAGTATAAGAGACTGTGCAGAGCAGTGATCACAACACAAGGACCTGGAGTATAAGAGACTGTGCAGAGCAGTGACCACAGCACAAGGAGCTGGAGTATAAGAGACTGTGCAGAGCAGTGATCACAGCACAAGGACCTGGAGTATAAGAGACTGTGCAGAGCAGTGATCACAGCACAAGGACCTGGAATATAAGAGACTGTGCAGAGCAGTGATCACAGCACAAGGACCTGGAGTATAAGAGACTGTGCAGAGCAGGACCCACAGCACAAGGACCTGGCGAGTATAGAGACTGGCAGAGCAGTGATCACAGCACAAAGGACGGAGTATAAGAGATGTGCAGAGCAGATGAACAGACCAGGGCACAAGGACCTTGGAGGAGTTAGAGACGTTGCAGAGCAGTGATCCAAGCACAAGGACTGGAGTATAAGAGACTGTGCAGCAGAGCAGTGACCACGACAAGGACATGGAGTATAAGAGACTTAGGCAGGTGATCACAGCACCAAGGACTGGCTGGAGTTATAAGAGGACTGTGCAGAGCAGTGATCACAGCACAAGGACCGGGCGCTATAAGAGGACATGTGCAGAGCAAGTGATCACAGCACCAAGGAACCTGGAGAATATAAGAGACTGCAGAGCAGTGATCACAGCACAACAAGGACCTGGAGTATAAGAGACTATGCCGAGCAGTGACACAGCACAAGGACCTGGAGATAAGAAGACTGTGCAGAGCAGTGATCACAAGCACAGGACTCGGGATATAAGAGGGACTGTGCAGAGAGTGATCAACAGCACAGACCTGGAGTATAAGAGGACTGTGCAGAGCAGTGATCACAGGGCACAAGGACCTGAGTATAAGAGACTGTGAGAGCAGGGATCCACAGCACAAGGACCTGGAATATAAGAGACTGTGCAGAGCAGTGATACGCACAAGGACCTGGAGTATAAGAGACTGTGCAGAGCAGTGACACAGCACAAGGACCTGGATATAAGAGACTGTGCAGAGCAGTGATCACAGACAAGGAGCGGAGTATAGAGGAATGTGCAGAGCAGTGGACCACAGCACAAGGACATGGAGTATAAGAGATGTGAGAGCAGTGATCAACAGCACAAGGACCTGGAATACAAGGCAGTTTATTTGTTTCACCTTTTTTAAGTATGTATTTCCACGTGATAATTTTATAGTATAAGTATGTAAAAGATAAATATTAGATGTAGCGCAGTGAAATAAACCAGACACTTAATCTTATACTCAAGTATTATCCAATTCACACTCAATGGGGCTCATTACTAAGGGATCCGCAAGCCGCACTTTCGTTGGGTTTTCGAATACTTCCGTTTTGCATAATGCCAGGATTTTGGCGGCATAGTGCCGGCCTTTCACGCGGACAGAAATCGGGGGCGTGCATCTTCGGACAATCCCTAACGGAATTGGAAAAACAGAAGAGCGGGCGAGGTTCTCTTTCCGGCAGGCGTCTTTCCTAATATGCTCGTCCTATTGCGTCTTGTTTCAGGACAGCGGCAATGCGTGCCGGATCCAGTACCACCTTGCTCTTACATATCTACTACCTACCTACTACATACTGACTACATACTTACTACATACTTACCACATACTTACTACATACTTACTACATACTGGACTGCATACTGACTACATATGACTACATACTTACTACATACTTTACTACATACTTACTACATACTGACTGCATACTGATACATACTGACTACATACTGACTACATACTTATACTAATTACTAAATACTTACTACATACTGACTACATATTACTACATACCTACTACATACTTACTACATACTTACTACATACTTACTACATACTGACTACATACTTACTACATACTGACTGCATACTGACTGCATACTGACTACATACTGACTGCATACTGACTACATACTTACTAGATACTGACTACATACTTACTACATACTGACTAATACTGAATACATACTTACTACATACTGACTACATACTTACTACATGTTACTGACTACATAAGAATACATACGGACTAATATTACACATATGACTACTTACTGACTAAATATTTATAATATGACTGTACATATTGACTACATACTTACTACATACTTATACATCCTGACTACTACTGACGACCATACTGACATACATGATGATACATACTTATACATACTTATACATACTGACTACATACTTACTACATACTTACTACATAATGATACCATATGAATACATACTTACAAACATTACTGGACTACATGACTGACACATACTACTACCTCTACTGACATACTGACTACATACTGACTACATACTACTACATACTGACTACATACGACTACATACTTACTACATACTGACTACATACTTACTACATACTGACTACATACTGACTACATATTTACTACATGCTGACTACATACTGACTACATACTTAATACATACTTACTACATACTGAATAACGCCATTTACTTCCTAAACTGACTACATTGGACTGCTACAATTGTTACTACATACTACTGACTACATATGACTACAGACTTACTACATACTTAATACATACTGGACTATCATCTTACTACCTACTGACTACATAAGACTACAACTGCCTACATTACTGCCTACAACGTAATACATACTGACTACATAATGGACTACATACCTATACATACTGACTACAGAGACTAAAGTACTACTACATACTGACTACAAATGCACTAACATACTTATACATGACTTTACTAATTACTGAATACATAATTACCTAACATACTGACTACATACGACTACATACGGACTAACATACTGACTACATTACTTACATACTGACTACATACTGACTACATACTTACTACATACTGACTACATAGTATACATACGACTACCAGACGACGACCGACGACTACATACTTACTACATACTGACTGCATACTTACTACTACTGACTACATACCTACTACATCCTTACTACATACCTAGTACATACTTACTACATTCTTACTGCTAATGATTCTACAGCGGACTGACATGATGATAACAGAGTTGCTACATTTTTACGACATACTGACGACATACGGAGACAGACCACGACTAGACCGAATACAGACAGAGACAGACGGACGACACGGACGACATAATGACTACATCTTACTGACAGCCTACGACCATTCGTACAGACAGACTGACTACTAGGGCTACATTAAGTACGACAGACTACTGACATACTTACGACAGACCGACGACAGACGGACGACATACGAGACATACCTACGAAAGAACGACGACAGAACGGACGGAACAGACGGACTACAGACCGGAATACATACGCTTATACATACCGAAGACATACAGACTACAGGAGGACGACAGATGACTACATTCTTACTTTGGTTTTTTTTTAAATTAGGACTACAGAACGTGTACAGTTTACTACATACTTACTACAGACTTACTACATACTTGATACACACTGGCTTACAACGTGACGACAACGGAGTACATGCTACGATCATACCCTACTACATACGGACTCAGGGTCGTCGTACAGACTACTAAAGGCGACTGACATTCTTAACTAAACTTGCTTAATTCTAATACAACTTACGACATATTACTTACATACTTGATACACACTGGCTACAAGACGGACGACCACATGATACAATTCTTCCTCACATACCTACTACATATCTTAATACATTCGTCACTACAGACTTCATCCCTTCTTACTCCATTCTTACTACCTATACTGCTCCATCTTGACTACATACTTGCTACTACGTTACTACAGATTAGACACACTGCGACATACTGGACTACATAACTCCTCCATACTTCCTACCTCATACGAAAGACGGACCACATTCTGACCTACAGACTTTACGACAGAAAGGACGGACACGACCTACGACAGGCGGACGACAGACCGACTACATACTTAATACATACTGCTAATACTTACTACATTACTTAACATGCTGACTACGACTTACTAAAAATACTACATACTTACTACATACTAGTACGTACTTACGACATACTTACTACATTCGACTACAGACTACTACTGATACATTCTTACTACATACATACTACATACTGATACAGTTGTGACGACATACGGACGACAGACCGACGAACCATACGTAACATACGTCTACATACCGACTGACCTGACTTAACTGACATACCGAATACAGACGTTACACATACTGATAATAACATACTTACACACTTATACATACTGACTACAGACGTACTACTAATGACGACATACTACGTACATACTTATACAGACTGATACATACTTACTACATACTCCTATTAAGGATTACACCTACGGGGACTACATACCTATACAGACGTAGACATACCTACGAATACTGACGCAATACGCGACCGCCGTACGACCGACTACGTGAAGGAGGACAGGCGACGACAGACCCGACCAGACGTACTACTTCTGCGACAGACGGAATACATCCGACGACATAACGGACTACAGACGGACTATCATACCGACTACCTACTTACTACAGACCGACTACACAGACTTTACGACATACTTTACTAATTACTGATACATGACTTAAGACATATGACTACATACCTAATACATACTTACTACAGACGTGATAATACGTTATACATACTTTACTACCATACGTACTACAGTAATGACGAAAGAAGGGACTACATGGTCTGAATACATACTTACTACATACTTACTACATACTTAGTTTTACATGTTAGTGTGGTGTAGTGTAGTAAAGTCTCTTATTTGTACTTTTTGAGCAGCAGAATGGAGAAGTCTGGTTTTTATGTTTTGTTTGCATTGTTCACATTTTTGCTGTTATTTTTGCTGCTGGGGTTTTTATAGATGTTTCCGCTATTTCTGCCGGATCTCCATCACCTTCTATTATAATCTCCTCCATTAGACAATCATCTCTCCTGTTTTTCCTTCTTTCCTCTTTCTTTCTTGTTCTTGTTTGTTCGTTTTTTCTTCCTTCTTCTCCTGGACCATTAACCCTTTTACTTCTGGTCCTTTGGCTCTTTTTGCAGCCGGTAGTGAGGGGATTCTTTGCTCTTTCTATGGACGTTTGGCTTTTGTTCGCCGTTATTTCCACGACCTGTAAAGATTCCAGTTTTTCTCTGCACTGGGTTTATCATTTATCATCCTGAACTGTTTTGGTGTAAAAAAGTCTCATTGAGGTTTCCTGGGACTTTTCACGGGACTATTTTCACCTCTTCTGCGAGTGTAACACAAAGCCACAAAAAGTCTTCTAGTTAACCAGTCGCCTGCTGGTCTATGTGCTGGGACTTTATCCCAGACAGAAAGTAAATCATAAGAACATTTATTAACCCCTACAGCGTCACATGCCGGCTCTGATGGGTATGGAAAGGGCTCCAGGGCGCTGAAAGCTCTCATTCGAGGTGGGCTGTTGCTTACATACTGACAGCAAACCCCTCCGACGGTACACCGCGGTCATGCTTTTGCACCGAAGTGGTGTTAACCCTGTAAATGTCTCCGGCAAAGCTTGGATTCGTTCGCTGCCCCTTTGAGGTCATCGGGGGCCGGCGATCTGTTGCCATGACAGCCTCGGGTTTCTGGAGGACCTGAGGCTGTCCGGTTTTATTTTAGGGTCAGGAAGTAAGAGTTCTGCTTACAGAGACTTCTGAGTCCACGTGTAGGCGCGTGGAGTCTTATAGCCATGGACGCTCCACTAGGGGGATTCTGGGAAAATATGTAAAGATTTCCAGGATGGGATAAGGAAAAACGCGCCTCTGTTAGACATCCACACCCTTGACATCAAGCCTGACCATCAAGAGGCCTTTTTACATGAGGCGCCATTTTGGTTTTAACCCATTCATTAACCAATGTGACGATTTACAATGTGTTATGAATGACGTGGAAAAATCCCCATTAGCCATTTACTGTAGTAGGAGCGAGTATGATAGGTCGATTCTGGCAGACAACCTAGGAGGTAAAGTACCACTAGGGGGAGTCGGAAAATAGTAAAAAATAAAAAAATATATTAAAAAAATTCAAATCACTCTTCATTCCCTAGAACTGATATAAACATGACCCGGCAAGGACGAGTCCAAGGCTGCGGAAAGATCCAACACACTTCTAGCCTAAACCACCCATCACTAATAAAAACCAAAGACAAATTTTCTGTTGGAAAGTGAAAGAAAGATGAATGTCAAAGCTTTATTAATCTTTTGAATACAATCTGAAATAGAAAAAATTGACAGTACACAAATGTCATTAAAATAAATAAACAATCAATGAACAATAAAGTAATGATGGCTGAGTTCTGGCAACACCACTAAAATTCGCAGCCTTCCAGGCTCAGACAAACAACTTACAGGATAAAGTTATAGTCTCCACTATAAACCAAAATTGCACGCTCAGCGAACAGAGAACCCAACCCCCAGCTCCACTTGCAGCCAACCTCCTAGCTCAGTGGCGACACGAAGGTGTGGCCATAGAACCAACCATGGAGACTAAAACACCACCTTCCTCCGGTAAAGGCCACCGGGGGAAAAACATTTATTGTTTTCAAACCACCCAACTTATTATAGTGGTATAAATTGCATAACCATCCGGAAATTTAACATGCACAAAAACTGGGTATTGCCAGAACCGCACGCCATTGGCCACCTGACCCCTTAGGGGGACATGGTACCCCACAACTCACGCCAAACTCAGACACTTCAGACAAGCACAAAATTAAAAATGTCCAGGCCCACATCCGTGAGGTGCCACCCGTCTGGGCCTGTGTAACTGAGTCCTCATCCAAAAAGGAATTCGCACCACCAAACCCCCATTCAAACGGACAAACTTGGCAAACAATCTTGTTAATTTTCACTCTGCATCGATTCAGAGCTGCCACTGAATTCGCATTGCGCACCATTTATCCCGCTGATGATGATATCCGACCCACAATATCAGATGTTGGGGGACTGTCAAACAGGCAGAGCAAATCCCTTTATGGATTTATATAGGGCGCATAGGGAAACTGCCTATATCATGCCCACCTGCATCATGTAAAATTAAACACATCAGGCGGGACCCATCTCCGAAAGTTCTCTGCAATTTTGCCGTACCCTCCCCCATGTGAGGCCATCTATACCTAGCCAATGCACACTTAAATGGGGTCGGGGTAACGCCTAAGGAACTACCACACAAACCGCAACCTGCCCTCCTTCGGCACCAGTAGACGAAAGAATGCCAAAACACCCAAATGATACATGTTTCCCAACCTGGAAATAAACAAAACAATGTAATACAACCGGGGGTGGGCCGCAACCTGTCGCCCACCACTAAGCCAACAAACAAGATACAAGCTAACGCTCCAGAGTCCCATCCCAAATAAGAATTAAAGCGATTGAGAACTCCCATCACCAACTCCTCTTTATCTTTCTACTCCCGGAGCCCCCAACGCGCAGCCTATGTAGCGCGCATCTGGAAGGACCGTGCGAATATACCACTGGGGCGAATATTTACACCCAATCCTTGCCATGCCACTTTTAAAAACGCTACAAACTGATATCGCGACAACAAAGACCCATCTCATGAACTAACAAGAAGCATACCCGGCCGTCTACCTCCATGAAGGACTCCAAACTTCCAAACGGACAGTGACAACCACACGACGACCATACGTCCCAAGCTTGACCAAAAAAACCCTTACCACCCCTTTATCAGTTTTGGGACCCAAAACAACCAAATAAGAACCTCCTGACGCGCACCACGACACCATGCCTCAATTGAATGCCGCCAGAAGACCAGCCGGCTATTCGCACAAATTACCCAACCGAAAGGCAAAACCAAACAAATTGACAGCCCAAGCGTAAGCAGCAGAGAAATAAACGAACCTAGTACGCCGAATGACAAAACCTCCGGTAAACTGCCCCAGTAGTACCTCTCACAAAATCGTCAGGGAAACGGTCTTCTCCCGTCTGCCCTCACCCCCTTTGCTGCAAAACCCTTTACAGCTCGTCGTCAACATAAATGATTGAGTCCAATCTCTCCCCAGAGCCTGAAGAGAAAAGACAATGCCGATAGCTGTTTTCTTCACTGTCGCCCCAGACACAACCACTAATCAACACTGGTTTGTAACATAAAAAAGAAACAGCACCTCCGACCTGCCGCCCCCCATGCCCTCTAATCACACACATCCGCGACACTCAAACCAAGGCCCTCCATACCTTTGATTAAGCGCCATGTTGACGGGGCTAAAGACCTCCTTACCCACTGTAAAGAATCTCACCACAATAGGTCCCACAAAATGCCTGGACAGGGTAAAGGATCTGCGCTTGCCCCCGGGTCCCAACTCCCGAAACCCTTGTCCAAATGCAAAACGACGACAGCGCTAAGCATGGTCGTTTTCCCACCCCGGAATATGCACCGCCCTAAACATCACATTCCCTTCAAACACTGCAGCACAGCCCGCTGGAGCAAGACAACACCACAACCGGAAGGGGAGGCCGCTGTATGACTATTTATGACCTACACCACCGCCATCTTATCGCAATGAAAAACACCGCTTTTACTATGATCAGCCGGACCCCCAAAGCTCAACTGCTCCTACAAAGGGAACAATTCCAGCAGACACAAATGGCCGGTGTGAGCCCATCTCCACCCAATAGCCGGCCATGACGCACACGCTTCCACTCCCCTTGACAATTAAGCCCCATAACCAATCGCCCCGATGCGCCGTAAAACAAATGCAGGGTTTCGTGGACATGGCTCGCTCAGCAACAACGTTTCTGCCATGATAGTTTACAAAAAAAATGTCCCACAATCGCAAATCATCCTAAGCTCTTTTTCAAGCGGCTTTTAGAAAATTCAGGGCGCCGCACCAGCCCGTCGCTTGCGCAAGCCTCATCCAAAACACCGCCCACATAGCATAAGTTCTACAGGCAAAATGGAGTTTTCCCATAACAATTGCAATTGTCTGACAAGAAAATTTTCGTTTTCAAACAGTGCCTCTTGAATTGCTGAGCCTCAAGCCCATTAAACTTTGCCCCAGGAGCCTGCATCCATCGCCTCGGAGTTCAATCTCAATCCCCAGTGAAAACATTAAACAAAAGTGGTCGGGCCCCTCGTCGTGTCACTCCTAATGGCACCCCAAATTGTGAAATAAAACGTTTCAGTCCAATGTCTGAAACAAAATCCTGCAGCCCCAAGTGCCTCGTGGCCCAACCACACAAAAGTAATCAAAAATAGTGGATAACGCCATCAAGACCTGACTACTTTCGAATGGACCCACTCTAAGAACGTACTCTAAACTAAAGGCCTCAAAATTAGGCACAACGAAATGGAGCACCCATTGGAAGGCACCCTCCACATACATAAAATTGGTCATCAAAAGAACATCCTAGCAGATGCGAATTGAATACCGGGATGCACGACTGGATTGGCCAGAAGACGAAAGCGGCTTCAATGTCCGCTTCGCCATCAATGCCCCTTGGCCTGCTACCACGAACCAATGCCAATGCCGCAGGGCAACAAGAAGTGTATGGACAACCAGAGGTCCGGCCGGAGTAAAATTATATTCATTAAACCGACAAAACCCGATGGGTATGTATGATAGGTGTATGGACAGCTGAGACGAAATTTTCCCGCCTAGGGAGAGGAACCACCAAAAAGATGGGGGGAAAAAAGCAAACCGGCGAAAGGAGAGGAATTTTTTCCCCTCCGTGACGCTGACCCCCCCCAGAGGTCCCCTGCACCACGCATCATTACACGCGTCCCCACCACCCCCCCCTTCCGGTAACCCCTGCCACACGGAGTGAAGGGCAGGGGACTCTTTCCATTCCCCTTTCCCCGCACCGGACCTTGCGGATTTTTATTGGGACCCACACCGGAATGTCACCCAACTTATTCCTCTTCCCCTCACTAGCTACTCTGTTATTCCCCTTAGACTTGTGCTCCCACCCCCCCTATTTTTAACTATTCAGGTTTACTCCCCATAAAAACTGCTCCAATTATTTACACCAAAAATTTTTTCCCCTCCCTTTCTTTTCCCCCTTGCTTCTCCCCTCCCCTTTTTTTTATTCACGCATTGTTTCACCATCTGACCCTTCTTTTTCTTATCTTTTGTTTGCCCCGCTACCCCATGTCCATTTAGCCCCCACCGGAATCATGTTACCTCCGTGAACATTCGCATTTTCGCCGACGCCTCCGCCACTCTTTCTGAACCCCTGGAAACCCCCTTTTAGCCCGAGCCCCCCACTCATCCCCCCCCTTCGGCATTAACTGACTGCATGGACCCACTTCCCCGCCCCAATTCCCCTTTTCATCCCGCTTCCTGACACCCACATATTTATCATTTTCGCCTATATTCAACGGTGCCTGGCTTTGGTTTTACCATTTTCTTACACACAGGATCCATTAGTGTTCCTCCCTTGTTCCTCTTCCCGACCCCCCCTGACCCAACCGTTATTCTGTCCCCCCTCTTCTCCCCCCCTGCTCCCCCCCCTCTATATTTGAGGCAGCCTTTCTCCCTTTTTTCCCCTTTCCCTCCCCCATGAGCAGATCCCTCATGAACTTCCACCAACACCTTTACCCTCCCCTGTCTGTTTGTCATCTCCATTTTGATTCATAATTACTATGGAAGATATCAAGGGAGTTAACAGTCTTTAGGACGGTAAAAGCTGTTTCTGATAGCTTGACGGGTGTGAAGCTGCAGATTTGAAAAATGGGTGATTACTATAGGGGGCTTTTGATTGCTAGAATTATAGTAAAATTTCATTCAAAAACTGAATGCGCTCCCAGCAAGATGAGTTCAACTTCGGAAAATCCGGAAAAAGCCTGACAGTATTCTATTTGTAACGCCCGTTTGTGGCACGTCAAAAATAAATATCCAGAACATTTCAGCAAAATTATTGAAACATGTAAAGTGGTAGACATATGGGAAAATGTTACTTGCAGCAACTTATTTAGTTGGTAAATCTATATGCCTGAAAACGCAAATGATTAGAATTCGAAAATGGCAATTTTTTCAAAAAAATTTATCATATTTTCGTTTTTGTCAAATAAACGCAAAACTATCAGCCACAAATTTACCACTAAAATGAAGTACCACGTGGGGGGAAAAAAAAAAAAACCGTCCTCGAATAGTTTTGATTACAGAACAGTGTTCCAAACAGTGTATAACACCCATATAAAGTCAGCGCACGTCAGAGATCCAAAGAGAATCGTGGCACTGAGGCCTTAAGCTACAAGAAAATAGGCTGCGTCCCTTAGGGGGTAACCATTTAAGAAAAAAAAATACAAAAAAAACATCAGTTTTTATTTTGGGTTTTTATGCCCCCTTTTGATTGCGGCGCCACCCTAAAGAGAAAAAAAATAATATTTTATCTTTATTCCTCCGGTTTCACTACAATTACGGTGATCCCTATTATATAGGTTTTTCTTTAAGTAAACATGGGAGAGAAACTGACCAATATTATTGTATGATGCAAACAACTTTCAGAGCATTAACTTCTATATTTTCTGTTTGAACTTCTTACGGATTCGCTTTATAGACCCTTTGGTGATGGGTATTTGATGACACAAAATGTTATATTACAGGGACCGGTATATGCATGTTTTTTGACATACCCTTTACCTTCGTATAAGGGGTAATATGGACACTTGTGTCGATACCAATATGTATTTTTTTTGTGTTTATATGTACGATTAACTGTGGTGATTAGGGGGACTTTTATTTATTGATTACATTTTTTTAATAAAAGGATTTTTTACTATTGTTTTACTTTTTAATTTTTTTACACTTGGGCTGAACAAAACTTTAGTCCTATTGCTGGTTCAAGCCATGACACTTGCAAACAAGACTTTGTATTGTGCAGTGTGTAATGTAAAAACTAACGAGCAGGCTGATCAGGGCGGCTCCACGGTTTCCTAGGGCCCTGGGCGACAGAAATACCTTCAGGGGGCCCCTTGGCCAGTGTGAACTCACGCTGTGCAGCAGTATTTAAAATTCCAGAACTAAACAGGTTCATGTTACCTAAAAATCCCGCATTATCATACAAACAGCCGTATCAACGGTCAGGCAGTTGTGAGTGGTCATTATATTCAACAAGCAAGCCCTGAAAAACTTTGTTTTGGGGCCCCCTCTGCAAAGTAATAAAACTGACGCTTCAACTCAGCATGCTGCGGAACCTCATAATACACACCATAGCTGTTGCCGGAAACCTCATAATGCACCAATACAGCTGCTGCGGAACCTCATACATACACCAACCCCCCACACCCCGACTCAGCTGCCACGGTGTGCGGAACCCTCATAATCACCCCTCAGCTAGCCTTTCGGGATAACACTCATTAATGACACCGTCCCCGCAGGCTGCTGCCTGTCGAACCCTCATAACACCACCTATCGGTTGGCTGAGGAAACGCCGTCATAACCAGGCACCCCTTCCAATTGATGAAATGCTCTCATCCTGCAGGGACCTCACTAAACAGCCACCCCTTCACGGCTGGTGCGGAACCTCAGTAACACCAACTCTTCAGCTGGTGCGCGAAACTCATATAACACCATTCAGCTGCTTTTTTGCGTGAAACCTCAGTGAACACCACCTCCCTCACTGCTGCTGGCCGGGAATACCCCTCATAAAAACACACCCCTTTCACAAGCTGCTAAGGAAGACCGATCTTTTTTTTTCTAGTGACATAAACCCCTGCAGCTGGCTGTGGAACCTCATCCTACACCCCTAAGTGCTGCGCGTACGGAAATCATAATACCCACCTTCCTTAGTGTACTGCGGAACCTCACTCGTTAGAGCATACCAGAATCTAACTGCTTGCTGCCTAACATCATGAATACACATCTTTCAGCTGCTTCAAGACATTATAAGAACCGTTCAGCTGCTGCATGAACCTCCTTAATACACAATCTTTGTGCTTGCAGAACTCTCAATACCAAATCACTTGGGAATGAAACAAACAGGAAGTCTCTCTCCTTCTCATGTATCATGTGCCTAAACCAAATGAGCATTTCAAACACCATGTAGGGAAAGATTAGCCATACATTGCATGAAAGGGATACACTACAGACAGATACACATGCGCAGCGGGAAAAGAGGGAACACCAACATCATCAAAATGTAACAACACTCACCATATTGGATAAGGTGAATACACGATCCTAGCATGGTCACATACAATCACCACCCTATGGGTGCACTCTCCAGCCGCCCAGAGGACTCCCAAGTGAGTGGCATTGGGTTACGCAGTCTTGCAGGTCTCTACACCTCACACCTTCCATGTTTTTCGTCCCGATCTCTAGTAGCTAGCCAAGCTAGCTCTCTGCTCATAACTGCCAGCTCGTGTGAAGAGAGGATGGCGCAGGAAGGGCTTGGGTTCACAACCCCATTAATGTGCCGTATCAGTCTCACTGGCTTCGCTTTTTTTCTAAGAAGCCTATTGAATGGTTACCGTGACTTGTCCGATGGTGAAGCGAGGAACTGTGCAGGGCAAAGGACACTTCTCAGTCAAAACAGGAAGTGAAGATGTGCACAGCGTGTGTGGGCCCCCGGCCGCTTCTGGCCAAGGGGTTGCTGGAGCCGGGCCTTGAGGCTGATTTTTTTGCAGCACTGAGATGTACGATACGCAGCCCGGCTTCCTGTTCAGCTGGACCAGGGGCTCGCTCCTCGTGGGATTTATCGACCCACCGAACCCTGATGCACGGCTGCAGGAAGATGGATCGGATTTCCCAACCGGTAAGCGCCACGGAGGGGAGGATGCTCCCTAGATCAGAAGGAGGAATACAACGCCAAGAGACATGAATGCCGTATTACCAGAAAAAGCATGCAGAGTACAACAATGTGGGTATTACATCTTTACCAAGTGGACACCATCACACCCAACAGTGTCACCAGCACAGCCTCCCCACACCAAACCCAAAAGTGTCACCAGCAAAGCCCCCCACACCAAACCCAACAGTGTCACCAGCAAAGCCCCCCACACCATCACGCCCAACAGTGTCACCGGCACAGCCTCCCCACCATCACAACCAACAGTGTCACCAGCAAAGCCCACCACACCATCATACCCAACAGTGTCACCAGCACAGCCCCCCCAACACCATCACACCCAACAGTGTCACCAGCACAGCCTCCCCACACCATCACACCCAACAGTGTCACCAGCACAGCCCCCCACACATCACACCCAACAGTGTCACCAGCAAAGCCCCCCACACCATCACACCCAACAGTGTCACCAGCACAGCCCCCCACACCATCACACCCAACAGTGTCACCAGCAAAGGCCTCCGCACCATCACACCCAACAGTGTCACCAGCACAGCCTGCCCACACCATCACACCCAACAGTGTCACCAGCAAAGCCCCCCACACCATCACACCCAACAGTGTCACCAGCACAGGCTGAACTTCTCCTCCGCAGCAGAGGTGACACTTGACCTCCGCAGTAGAGGTGACTCTTGGTCTTCCTTTCCTGGGCTGGTCCTCATGTCAGCCAGTTTCTTTCTACTTGATGGTTTTTGCAACTGCACTTGGGGACACATTCAAAGTTTTCCCAGTTTTTCGGACTAACTGACCTTCGTGTCTTACAGTAATGGTGGCCACTGGTTTTTGTTACTTTGCTGCTTTTTTCTAGCCATAATTCTAACAGACTATTCAGTAGGAGGATCAGCCACCTGCCTCCTGCACAACTGATGCCCCAACCCCATCTATAGGGCAAGAAATCCCACGTATTACCCCTGACTGGGCACCTGTGATGTGAGAACCTTTTCAGGTGACTACCTCTTGTATCTCATCAAGAGAAACCCAGCCTGTGCAGAGCAGTGATCACAGCACAAGGAGCTGGAATATAAGAGACTGTGCAGAGCAGTGACCACAGCACAAGGAGCTGGAATATAAGAGACTGTGCAGAGCAGTGATCACAGCACAAGGACCTGAAATATAAGAGACTGTGCAGAGCAGTGATCACAGCACAAGGACCTGGAATATAAGAGACTGTGCAGAGCAGTGATCACAGCACAAGGACCTGGAATATAAGAGACTGTGCAGAGCAGTGATCACAGCACAAGGAGCTGGAGTATAAGAGACTGTGCAGAGCAGTGATCACAGCACAAGGACCTGGAATATAAGAGACTGTGCAGAGCAGTGATCACAGCACAAGGAGCTGGAATATAACAGACTGTGCAGAGCAGTGATCGCAGCACAAGGACCTGGAATATAAGAGACTGTGCAGAGCAGTGATCACAGCACAAGGACCTGGAATATAAGAATCTACAATTTTTCTCCCTGTATATTAAAAATTAGGGAATAAAATACATAAATACAACACTAGCACCAAACTCAGTGGTTATATAGAGCACTGGCAGCATCACCAACCTCAGTACAGAACTACCACACCAGCACCAACCTCAGTACAGAACTACCACACCAGCACCAACCTCAGTACAGAACTACCACACCAGCACCAACCTCAGTACAGAACTACCACACCAGCACAAACCTCAGTAGAGATCACCAGCAGCATCACCAACCTCAGAACAGATATCACACATAGGTGCAGGGCTCGTTATATCACACAGGTGCACGGCTCGTTAAATCACACAGGTGCACGGCTCGTTATATATCCCACAGGAGCACGGCTCGTTATGTATCACAGGTGCACAGCTCGTTATATCACACAGGTGCATGGCTCGTTATATCACACAGGTGCCCGGCTCGTTATATCCCACAGGACCACGGCTCGTTATATATCACACAGGTGCACAGCTCGTTATATCACACAGGTGCACGGCTCATTATATCCCACAGAAGCATGGCTCGTCATATATCACACAGGTGCACGGCTCGTTATATCACACAGGTGCACGGCTTGTTATATCACACAGGTGCACGGCTCATTATATATCACACTGGTGCACGGCTCGTTATATATCACACATTTGCACGGCTCGTTATATCACACAGGTGCACGGCTCTTCATATCTCACTGGTGCGCGGCATGTTATATCACACAGGTGCGCGGCTCGTTATATCTCAAAGGTGCACAACTCGTTATATCCAACAGGAGTGCGGCTCGTTATATATCACACAGGTGCACAGCTCATTATTTCACACAGGTGTACGGCTCATTATATCTCAAAGGTGCACGGCTCGTTATATCCCACAGGTGCACGGCTCGTTATATCACACAGGTGCACGGCTCGTTATATCACACAGGTGCATGGCTCGTTATATCTCAAAGGTGCACGGCTCGTTATATCCCACAGGCGCACGGCTCGTTATATCACACAGGTGCACAGCTTGTTATATCACACAGGTGCATGGCTCGTTATATCACACAGGTGCACGGCTCGTTATATCACACAGGTGCACGGCTCGTTATATCACACAGGTGCACAGCTTGTTATATCACACAGGTGCATGGCTTGTTATATCACACAGGTGCACGGGGTCCTTGTGTGTGTGATCACTGCTCTGCACAGTCTCTTATACTCCAGCTCTTGTGTGCTGTGGTCACTGCTCTGCACAGTCTCTTATACTCCAGGTCCGTGTGTTGTGATCATGCTCTGCACAGTTCTTATACTTCCGCTCCTTGTGCTGTGGTCACTGCTCTGCACAGTCTCTATTACTCCGGTCCTTGTGCTGTGATCGACTGCTCTGCACAGTATCTTATACTCCAGGTCCTTGTGCTGTGGTACTGCTCTGCACAGTCTTATATCTCCAGGTCCTTGTGCTTGGTCACTGCTCTGCACAGTCTCTATATTCCAGGTCCTTGTGCTGTGCACTGCTCTGCACAGTCTCTTACACTCCAGGTCCTTGTGCTGTGGTCACGCTCTGCACAGTCTCTTACACTCCGGTCCTTGTGCTGTGGTGACTGCTGCACAGTCTCTTATACTCCAGGTCCTTGTGCTGTGATCGTGCTCTGCACAGTTCTTATACTCCAGGTCCTTGTGCTGTGGTCACTGCTCTGCACAGTCTCTTATACTCCGCTCCTTGTGCTGTGGTCATGCTCTGCACAGTCTCTTATACTCCAGATCCTTGTGCTGTGATCGCTGCTCTGCACAGTCTCTTATACCCAGGTCCTTGTGTTGTGATCACTGCTCTGCACAGTCTCTTATTACTCCAGGTCCTGTTGCTGTGATCAATGCTCTGCACAGTCTCTTATACTCCAGGTCCTTGTGCTGTGGTCACTGCTCTGCACAGTCTCTTATACTCCCGTCCTTGTGCTGTGATCACTGCTCGCACAGTCTCTTATACTCCAGGGACTACAGGGAGAGGAGACACAATTACACAGAAGCATCTATAGGGATAGGAGCACAGCTACACAGGAACGTCTACAGGGAGAGGAGCACCAGTACAAGAGAGCGTTACGGGGGGAGAGGAGCACAGTTACACAGGAGCGTCTACAGGAGAGGGAGCACAGTTACACAGGAGCGTCTACAGGAGCGAGAGGAGCACAGTTACACAGAACGTCTACAGGGAGAGGAGCACAGTTACACAGAGCCTATAGGAGAGGAGCACAGTTACACAGGAGCTTATAAAGGGAGAGGAGCACAGTTACAAAGGAGCGTCTACAGGGGAGAGAGTATAATAGTTACACAGGAGCATCTATAGGGAGAGGAGCACAGTTACACAGGACGTCTACATTGAGAGGAGCACAGTTACACAAGGAGAGTCTTACAGGCAGAGGAGCACAGTACCAGGAGCGTTCGACAGGAAGAGGAGCACAGTTACACAGGAGCATATCAGGAAGAGGAGCAAAGGTACACAGGAGCGTCTACAGGGAGAGGGGCACAGTTATACAGGACGTCTACAGGGAGAGGAGCACAGTGTACAGGAGCGTCTACAGGGAGAGGAGCACGTTACACAGGAGGTCTACAGGGAGAGGAAGCACAGTTACAAAGGAGCGTCTACAGGAAGAGGAGCACAGTTACACAGGTTCTCTACAGGGAGAGGAGCACAGTTACACAGAGAGCGGCTAAGGGAGAGGAGCCAAGTACAAAGGAGCGTTACAGGGAGAGGAGCACAGTATATACAGAGCGTCTACAGGGAGGTAGCAAAGTTACAGGGATCGTCTACAGGGAGAGGAGCAAAGTTACAGAGGAGCGTCTACAGGGAGGGAGCACAGTTACACAGGAGCGTCTACAAGGAGAGGATCACAGTTACACAGGAGCGTCTACAGGGAGAGAAGAGCACAGTTACACAGGGTGTCTACAGGATGAGGAGCACAGTACACAGAAGCATCTATAGGGAGGAGGAGCACAAAAAAGTTACATGGAGCATCTACAGGGGAAGAAAAGAGCACAGTTACTAAGGGAGTGTCTACAGGTGAGGAGCACAGTTACAAAGGAGCGTCTACAGGGAGAGGAGCACAGTTACACAGGAGCATCTACAGGGAGAGGCAGCACCGTACACAGGGTGTCTACAGGGAGAAGAGCACAGTTACACAGGAGCATCTACTGGGAGAGGAGCCAGTTACAACGGAGTGTCTACAGGATGAGGAGCACAGTTTACACAGGAGTGTCTACAGGGATCTTCTCACCTTCCCCTGGTCCTTGTGCTGTGTGATCACGCGTCTGCACAGTCTATTATACTCCAGTCATTGGCTGTGGTCTGCTCTGCACAGTCTCTATACTCCAGGTTCCTGTGTTGTGAATTCATGCTCTGCACAGTCTCTTATACTCCGCTCGTGCTGTGGTCACTGTCTGCACAGTCCTTATACTCCAGGTCACTTGTGCGTGATCGCTGCTATGCACAGGTATCTATACTCCAGCGTCCTTGTGCTGTGGTACTGCTCTGACACAGTCTTTATATCCAGGTCCTTGTGCTTGGTCATGCTATGCACAGTCTCTTGATATTCCAGGTCCTTGTGCTGTGATCTACATGCTCTGCACCAAGTTCTTACATCCAGGTCCTGTGCTGTGTCACTGCTCTGCACAGTCTCTTTACACATCAGGTCCTTGTGCTGTGGTTTGAATGCATGCACAGTCTCTTATTACTCCAGGTCGCTGTGCTGTGATACGCTGCTCTGCACAGTATCTTATACTCAGGTCCTTGTGCTGTGGTACATGACTCTGCACAGTTCTTATACTCCGCTCCTTGTGCTGTGGTCATGCTCTGCCACAGTCTCTTATACTCACCAGATCCTTGTGCTGTGATCGCTGCTCTGCACAGTTCTAACTGCCATGCGTCCTGTGTTGTGATACACGCTGCACAGTCTCTTATATCCAGGTACTTGTGCTGTTGATCAATGCTCTGCACGTTCTTTACTCAGGTCCTTGTGCTGTGGTCACTGCTCTGCACAGTCTCTTAACTCCCTCCTGTGCTGTGATCACTGCTCGCACAGGTCTCTTATAACTGGCCGGAGAGCACACAATCAGAGATCTATAGCATAGGAGCAGCATAAAGGAAAGTCGAGAGCCAATTAACAGGAGTTCACGGGGAGAGCCATTCCGCGTACGGAAGGGCCACTAAGGAGCTACGGAGACATACACAGGAAACGTCTACGGGAGGAGAGACCAGAAGAGCAGAGAGCGCAGTAGGAGCTTAAGAGAAGCACAGCGTTACAGGAGCGTCTTCGGGAGAGGAGGAAGTTACACAGGAGCGTCTAAGGGAGCGGAGCACAGTTACAACCACTGAGGAGCACGTAAACAGGAGCGCGCAGAGGAGCACAGTTACACAGGACGTTACAAGGGAGGAGCACGTTAACAGAGCATCTATAGGAAGAGGAGACAAGTTCACAGGAGCGTTATCAAAGGGAGAGGAGCACGTTATACAAGGAGCGGTTACAGGGTGAGAGCAGTATAGGAAGTCTACGAGGACGTTACACAAGGAGCAGTCTACAGGGAGAGGAGCACAGTTACAACGGATCGTTCTACATGAGAGGAGCACAGTACACAAGGTGATCTCTACAGGCAGAGGAGCACCAGTACACAGGAGCGTATACAGGGAAGAGGAGCACAGTTACAAAGGAGCGTATTTCAGCGGAAGAGGAGCACAGGTTATCACAGAGCGTCTACGGGAGAGTAGCAAAGTATACAGGCGTTACAGGGAGGAGGAACGGATACAGGAGCGTTCTACAGGCGAGAGGAGCACAAGTTACCAGGAGGTCCACAGGGAGAGGATGCACAGTTACAAGGAGCGTTCTACAGGGAAGAGGAGCACGTTTACACAGGAGTTGTCTTACCGGAGAGGAGCACAGTTACACAGAGGCACTCTAGGGAGAGGAGCCAAACAAGGAGGTATACAGAGAGGAGCCAGATATACAGGGAGAGGAAGCAAAGTTCACAGGGATCGTCTACAGGGAGAGGAGCACAAGTTACAAGGAGGTCTAAGGGAGGAGCAACAGTACACAGGAGCGTCTACAGGGAAGAGACGTACAGAGAGTCCTAAGACACAGTTACACAGGAGCTAGTCAATGGGAGAGATTACCGATGTCACATAGGGCACGTTACACAGGAGTTGTCTAACAGGGAGAGGAGCACAGTACACAGAAGCATCTACATAGGGAGCACAGTACGAGGAGCCTATGCGAGAGACACGTAAAGCGCGTCTGACATGAAGACGCACAGTACAAGGAGTGTTAAGAAGAAGAGCACAGTTACTACGGGAGTGTCTACAGGTCGAGGAGCACAGTTAACAGACTACAGGGAGACGATAGAGCCACGTTACACAATCTGGGGAGAGGAGCACATTACAGAGGAGCATCACGGGAGGAGGCAGCACCGTTACACAGGAGTGTCTACGGGAGAAGAGCAACAGATACACAGGAGCGTCTACGGGAGAGGAGACAGTTACAACGTAGTGTCTACGGATGAGAGCCAGTACACGAAGTTACGGAAGGCACGTACACAGGTGGAGGAGTGTCTACAGGGATCTTCTCACCTTCCCCT